>LUCM01004950.1:196617-230354 GCA_008360955.1 Fasciolopsis buskii
TTGGATATTCTATGCATCGAGTTAGTACTAGAATGTCAATTAGATACCAGGAATTGGAACAGATTGGAGACGAGAACCGTGATTGTTCAGTTTTCACTGTCACTCAGCCATCGTGAATCTCTTAGACGTTTATATATCTATATATATATTTTTAGAGTTGAGAAGGAGTACACTGAGTTAATACGTTTATCGTGACGTTTCGACCCAAACTAGGACTCGTTGTCAAACGTCATATATATATATATATATATATATAGGACAACATAATTTTAGGCAACATATGAATATGTCAAGTAGTACACTATCGGCGAAAGCAGTGCTCTAGTACTGTCGATCGTCGTCGACAATATTATTGTTCTTCCCTGTTGAATCAAAAAGTACGTTGGCAAACGCTGAGCAGGCAAACTGGTATAATATCTACCATGCACGCAAATGTGCGTTTGCACACAGAACCTTTGACAAACAGTTTCAATGAAACCGGTGTGCTATTGTAATTGGGCCAGTGATCGAAGCGAGAAGTCACTTAGTTATTCGGTCAACAACTGTTCAGTCAAGCAAAGATCAGTTCTGTATAATAAATTGAACTCAATGATGGATGACTGGGGTGGTATTGAAATTGCTAGGGCCATTCAATTAATATTCAAAGCTTTGACGTTTGATCCGGTTTAGATATCATGCGGTCACCAAAAGCCGATGTGACCGCCTGTTTCTCGTTATTGTATACAAGCAGGTACCTAGCCTGGTGCACTCGGCTCGTAATATACTGTTTCACGACTATATGAGTCTGGTGACTAACTTGCTAGTCATCCAGAAGAACAGTTTCCAATTCTTATGGGTTGGCCATTCCATTAAACACGGGATTTGATGCATCGGGTGACTGCCTCTGGAATACAGCCGAAATATGTGACATCCAGAAAATTAAAGATCCTGCATCGAGAAATGCATGCCCAATGAGAAACAGACCATCATACCTAACTTTGACGGTCGCATGACATCTGAACCGGATTCAACGTCTAAGTTTTAAATATCATCTGAATGGCTCTGACAAATTCAGTACCCTTCCCCCCAATCATGGATCGTTGAGTTCAGTTTGTTGTGCAGAACTGATCGTTGCTTGACTGGGCGAGTGCGAACCGAGTGGTTAAGTGTTGAGAAGTAGAACCTTTCGTTAGATGCAATTCAGCTGAACACCCATGTCCCCAAGTTTCGATTTTCTGTGCGCCTACCATCCGAATATGAATAGATTTTGCAACAGTAGGTAATCAAATAAACTTTTTCCGATATATAAGTAGAGGATTCACCGGAGCTACAAAACCTCTAGGTAGTAGACAGCCTAAAAGCCTTATGTCGTTCGACACTCTAGTCTTGTTGGTTGGGATGTCTATTTACTCCTGAATTATGGGCCTCAAAGCACACTTTACAAAGTGCACACACTTTATGACTACATATGCTGGGACAATTGTTGCCCCAATATTCGTGGTGTCAGTCTCGAGGCAAACCATATGGACAGTTTTCATGACTCTTTTGTCCTGTGCCGTTATTTCCCTCTGGAGTTCAAATTTCTGTTCCCACTGACAATATCCGGTTTATTCATTATAGTTTATTGTCTCAGGAGTTCTGTGCATTAAACCCAGGTTCCCTCTACGCGCTTTCGACGTTTCTAATCGGGATTCCCATATTTCACGGTCAAAGTTTCGATTATATCTTTTCAATCCTCATTTCTGCCTTCACTGTCGTTCTCTACACAGGACGGATTGTTTTCTCTTGGCTACATGTCTGAAGCTACAGATAATGTCGTGGCCGATGACTGCAGCATCCATTCAAGATGAGTTTACTGTCTGCAACACCAAATGGCTGATATTCCCGTCTGAAATTATCGCATTGAGTTGTGAGACGAAAGCAGTTGGTACCACATCCAACTTGCTGCATTTGTTCTGCTTCCTCACGAAGATTCCCGATCGTGCTGGTGGTCGTTTACATATCGTAGACCACCCCCATTCATTCACTCGGGCCTTTCAATTTCACACTTCTATTCCGTGCATCGGATTACTGTCACATCAACATTTCAATCCACCTTTGTGTTCCCGTTCCAATCCTCCCAACCAGACATATCTTCGGACACCATGATTATGCTGACTGGAGTGAAATGTTCGAATTTCTGGCGTCCTACCGTCAGTTTGAATGTCGTCTCTTATTCGGTCTGTGAATCTCAACCGCACACACTACCAGAATTACAATTCTAACTATGCACATATTTGTTTCTCATTTTGTCAAGTCCATCAGCCCGATATCTTCCGTATATTTTACTCACGTATGTATTCGTGCAGTGCATATTGATATATGGCTTTTAAATACCGGCTGCATTTGAAATCCTAAGATTCTCACACACACTACCAACAGGCTCTTAACAAATGCAGTAAGGGGATCCACTAATCGAAAAGCTGCCACGTCCTCCTCCGACTGTCGTTTTTGTCCTAGTGAAAAATCTTTTCCTCCTATTTTAAGATCATCTGATTTACACTTCACCGGACCGTGCCAAAGGCGAATCTTCCTTCCTTATGTGGCTCCATTCCATCCCCCGCCTTCGTACAGATTACACCCAACACCCTCCCTCATTCTATTTTAGTCGTCTCGGTAAAGTCTTATTTACGACCAAAATCGTTTGCCGAACATTAGTTTCGCTTGAATTTAACAAGCTTCCCGGTCCTGGCGGTGTCGCAGCAGTCTTATTCGAGAAGACTACACGCGGGCTTGCCCCCATTCCACGTCCTCTGTTTCACTGATCACTTTAAGTAAATTGATTTCATTCCTTTTGGGAGATTGATTATATTCATTTTATCTCTAAACGGTTCTAGCGAATATGCGACGATTTGCTCTTCTGTTTCCAATCTGTTCTCCAAAGTCATGGAGACTGCGTTTTCAAAAAACTACTAGCGCATCTGGGATGCCGTGGGCTCATGAATGACCACCGGTATGAATTTCGTCGCCACAGGTCAGTCGGCGACTTTCTGATATGCTTTTTGGATATCTGGTCCTACGCGAGCAACAGGCGGGTGCCTTTGTACAACTGTAGGACATCTGATCACTTTTGGAAAGAAGGGCTTTTATTTTTAACAAGAATTCATTTCATGCACTCGCAGTTACCTCAGTCGCCGCTCCATTGTAGTCCTGATAAAAAGATACCCTATCGAACGTTCACGTGACCGCTGGCACTCCCCAAGATTCCATTATCTCACCTAGATCGTGGTCCTTCTCTTTATTAAAAAAATTCTCGCAACAATTGGAAATTTTACGCCTACTTTGATGATGAAACTGCTCATCACTGTCATTTGTCTTGCCGCTGACCTCTATCAGGTTGTTACACGAAACTGGAAAACCAAATATTTTCTCAATGCTCCGAAAAATTCTTGCACTTCTGTTTCACCACAAAGCGGTCATTCGGACCCTGCAAATTTCTTGAATTCCCATTACTTTGCCCGGCTGACCACACTTTGGACGCCATCCTTCAGGAAAAAAACCTCTGATTAGCCAGCCGCCCTTGAATTTCGAAAGCATCATATTCGAGTTTCGCTCATATTATAAACTGTCAGTAACGTATATCCTCTATCTCACAGCCTTTCAATCGAGCTTTCAAACTTGGAGGAGTGTGTGTGTAATCAACGTGCTGCAAGCTCCCGTCTAGACGGATCAGAATTATCGAGTTAAGCTTGTTCAGACGTCATCCACAATAATAACCGTTACTTCTAACGCCACCCTTTCGTTCGTTCTACTTGGGTGTTCCCTTTTCTTTTTTCCCTTATTGTCCGGTGCATATGATTATTCTTGGCGCGAGGGTAACCGAAAATGACCGATTTTTTTCCGCTCCAGACTTATTTTTTGCACCCAATCAACTACATGTTATGTACAAGGCCAAAGTACTTCGCAATCCGTGATACTCTAATCATGTCTGAGGTGGGGGGTCTCGCCTTTCACTATTGGCCTCTTCGACTGACTTCAACGCAAGACCATGATACTGATTGGCGGACCTAGCTTGGCTTCCGATCACAAGCCATCCGAAGCCCGTCACTAAGCTACTGCTTCCTTATGCTTACGTTATCGATACTATCAAGATTTTTTGCCCCCAGGGGCTTGCCGTTGTGGTCCTACTGTCTCTTGACCGTCACTTCCACGCGCAGACGACGGGCTACCCTTACAAATTGTCCACTCCACTTCGTTTTACCGTTAGCTTTGTTTCCTGTATCATACTAAGAATCGTGAGACAGTGAATTCCGCTTCTATTAGCAATATCTCTTCCTAATAAGTTAACCCTTTTAGGCATAACTCCAAGAAGTTTGTCTTATCGTAAATTTCCACGTACTCTTTTGCGTACACCAGGCTCTCAAACCATGGAAGTTACCATTCCTGGTGCAACGCAACACCTTCCCCGGCAATTAAAAAGAGAAAGCTAATTTTTGCCATGTGAGATGGGTTATCAACACCACTAAGTTGATTTTAAACCCATCATTGTATCGTTTGTCTAGCATCTCACCAAACTAGTAATAATCATTTGGAAGAACTACAACACGATGACAACTTCCTTAGGTCAAGGTTGCCTTGGACGGTGCAAGGAACCAGATAGATAAGGGCAATGCATGCATGTATTTAGGCAGGAACAAGGACGGGAAGGTTGCTTAACCAGTCATCAATAACTGCCTATTAGGGCACCTGAATACAACTAACAATAGTAGTAACAGTAAAAAACAGTAGTAATAACAATAGCAGTAAATTTTTCGGGAGCCAACGAGAAGCATGTGATGACAGAAATTGAGAATTATAGGTTATATCATTGGCGCCCGAATTGTATAATACCATTGCTTCCATTGTACTAATTACGATAATGTTTTCATCTGTAATTTGTAGGAGTATATTCAATGGCCAAAATATGAATCCAGTAGAATCAGCCCGTAGTGGTGCCTTAATTACAGATCAGGAACTGATCGTGGACCGGGTTGGGTTGGTTATGCGGCTGTGTTCATGCGGAAGTACAAACCAAGTCAACCGTTATGTAGTGATTAAATCAGAATGCAGAAGATGGCAGATGAACCCGATTGTCAGTCCCATTCAACTCGTTAGAATAAACATGCATGCACAATTATCTCAGGTCAGTCTAAGGTCATGCTCACATCCGAGTGCAGATTTCAAGGGTGACTAGCAGAAAATCGCTCTGGACCATGAAATCAGGCACCGATCACACCAGCCGCAGGTCAAATCTTGATTCGGTGCCGAGTGAGTGAATTCCAAGGAACCTGCCTAATGGTAAACATTCAAGCCATTACCCGTTGCATTTATCGTGGGCAGGCAAACTGAGAACTACGTCAGCGTTACACTGACTGAATTTTCACCTACTTACATTCAGAAACTCTTCGGTACCAGCGATCGTTGAACTTGTCAAGCGTTACCTCTGTACCGAAGTGACCACAGTGATAGAATCCACGTGTACTGTCGCACTGGCGGAGAAATTTGGCATGACAACCAACTGCCTATTTTTGACTGATGTGCCCATACAAATGGCATACTAATTAATAGGGTAGGACATGCTTTGTTGAAAGGCAGTCCTGCTGCGCTAATTACTGCATCCGCTGTCGTCTTTATCCGTCTTTAGAGAACAAAATAGCTCCAAACCTTTCAGGAATATACTTAGCAAGACCACTGATGGCTTGAGGCTTTGATCTGTTCTCAGTTATCCAGTGGGACTGTCTTCAGTTTACTCATGAGGTTGAAAACTTGTGCTTTTATCGGTTTATGTTCACGACAGACCTTAGATGATAGAAAACAATTCAACTGGGGATGTTAGCTGACCTGTCAACAAACTCTACATTCTGCTTAACAGACAGCATTTTGGTGAGCTTCACGTTCTGAAAGTGCACGCTCAAATCGATCTGTAAAAATGGCGAGGAGGAGATGGGTAATACTTACGTGTATGTGATTCAGCCAGTTGCTGTTTTCACGAGCAGCCGACCGAGTTTTAACATCGTGAAAAATGGCAGCTCAGACCGTGACAGGGTCACTTCTGAAAATCCACCGGCTGAGTGGATTGACCTTCTAAGTCACAATCTGCTATCAACGAGGCACTCCAGCGGGAGCATTCACATTGTGCTTTTTTGATTCACCGTTTTCCATTCAGTCTTACAATCGATGCTGTTCTGTACTTCTTGCTTCCAGTTTCCAACATGGCAAACACTGTACTACAACACAAACGTAATGCGGATACTTAGTGGTTGTCATTACTTTCCGTATCATTGCATTCCTTAAGCCAACTGCGAATTAGTTGCAACATGGCAGCAGGAATCAACGGATATGATACCATTTGCAGAGTTTCATTCCACTATTTTCTGGTAGATTTTCACTTATTTCTGGGGTTTTGTGCAGCTAAGAGCTCTAGATCACGATACAAACTGCCCTAGAGGGGTCAAAACCGCTAGACTGCTATAAACAGAAGATCACAAAATGCAAGCTCGAAAAGTAATTATACTTTCCAACCAGCCAGAAGTCAGATTTTACTACTATGCTGGAGCGAAGACGCATTACTTAAACAGTCGTCCAATTTTTTTCAGACTGAACACTTTTTCAGACTGATCTCACCACACTTCCGTTCTCTCTCTCTCTCTATCCATTCAGAACCATTCAGTTCAGAAAAGTCACACTGACCAATTCAAATACATATTGTGGCGCCATTTGAACCTAAGCTGTGAAACGGTCTTTCCTTAGTAATTCAAACTGCATGAATAGAACTCATGACCGTGGCTCTCTATCAGAATACGGTAAATTCTGTTCCAATGATCGTTTGCCATAATCTCCTTCTGTGGCGTGCTGCAAGTGCACATGTGAATCCACGTCGCGTGTGAGAGCGGGAAACAGATTGAAAATTTGCCACTCAATAACATCAGTTATAGTAGTACTGCTAGCAATAATAATAATAATAATAATAATAGTAATATAGCTAACCACAGCGTCATAGCGGCTCTGACTGCCAAACCCCCGAAGAACCTCAGGCATCTACAAGCCTCAGAAGTTATCGAAGAAGCAGTTACATAGCAGGACTAGATTAAAGGCTGGAGATAAACATGGCACCTCATCGGGGAGTGCGATTAATCCGACTGACGTTCAAACATTACCATAGAAAACCGTAGTGGCAAGAGTATCATCTACAACAAGTTACAAGGGCCAAACATAAGAACTGATTGTAGAAGACAAAGTTAATTTGAAAGGATTGACCCATTCCGATATGGCGATGTGTGTCGCTAAGGCTGCGATCGTTGTGAGCGCTGGTAGTTCGTTTGCATGTGTATAGCCATGTTCGCCTTTCTGTGCTCGTTTCGCCTCTCGATACGCGGGTTGAGGTTATCCCCGAAGTCATTAACAAAACTGGATTAATTCAAACCAACTCTTTAGTCCCTTTTCACATTCACTATAGATCAGCATTGAAAATCGTACACGTGTACACGTATTTCGTGATAACTAAAGTCTAACGACACAAGGCAATACGAGATTTATAATTGCAGCCCAGAATGGAAATGCGTATAACTTAAATCCTAGAGTTAGATCTGGACCATTCTTTGCGTTTTATAAAACTTATGGATTCAAGGAAAACGTCTAATCGATATTCGAGAGTATACTAATCGTATACACTGATTTTATATTTTACACTGAAACCAGGATTGCCTTTTGCATGAACGTCGACAAAAACAAATCTGCCACACTAGCTCGACGGTCTTCCGAGTGGTCATTGCAGTTTGCTTGCACGCTGGAATTGGACGTGAAAGTGCAACCGAATTTACACACACAACCCGTCGCATTCTGGAACGTGTTGCGTAGCATTCACAAGATATCACAACCTAATTATTCGGATATAATGTACAAATAGGAAGGAGCATAATAACTGGCTTCATTTTCTAAATACTACGCAATTCGAATTCTCGGATAGTAATGACACTTCTCATGAACTACCATGAATGCAATGTAAATAGGAAGCAAGCCAAACTGCATCATCTGTGTGCCCACCGCTTACATGTATTTATTCACGAGGTATTAATTTTTGCGTCAAACCTTTCACGGAAGCTAGTCATTTGGAAATTTTGAGTTGGATCATTTCATAGTTTCATTCCAAACTTTGGGATCACACTGCGCATAACTATTGCCAAATGCGAATCGTTTTGGGACGCGCAAACTGGGACGGTTCCCATCGGAACTAGCGGTCGTTTACAACCAGACAGTCAGAGCTAATAATTCGATATCTGGCTCTGTTTCGAATCTGCAACACTTACGCGTATGGATGAGTGTGTACGCCAGATCAATCCCATTGCGTGCGGTATCCGCTGAAAGAAATCACTGACAACTAGTTTGTGTGAGCCCGACCTAACTCAAACAAGTTACCACTAGATCTGAGATTTGACTGGGTACTGTCGTACAACTGGACCCGTGAAGATGGAGCAATCCTAATGTTTCCGAGAAAAGGAGGTCACTTGTATTTGGTTGCTAAAATGCTAAGAGGGCAATCCAGAACTGTGGGCCAGAGAAATTGTCCATCGGTAGAATTGTAAAATTTAAGGACCCCGGTTGCCACAAGTGATCTTCCGACGTTTTTACACCAAAATCTTCCCATGTGACGTGAACCTACGGATGATTACCGCGGATTTTAATTTGATTCCTTTAGTTCTGTTGAAAGTGTCATTGCAACCATAAGCAAAAATTACCCACCAACACTTTAACAAATCCGGAGGAAAAAGAACAGGTTTGTACGCGTGGATATGATGTTTGAATCGATTTACTATATATAATTAATACAGTTTAAGTAAAGTTTCTAAGTACAGTACAACACAAATTTGAGTAGTCTCAATTCCCACAGCATTTCGTGGGTAACGGAACACTAGAGTGGGGTTAGATACACCCATGGAAATTATTCCAATGGGACTGGACTGAATGGAAGTTTCACCAAGGATCTCTAACTGAATTGCGTACCTCGACCCCGATGACAATTAGTGAACCATCTGTGGTGTGCTCACATGTGTGAAAAACAAAGACCAGATAAGTGATCGTTCATAGTTCGTAAAAATATACGGATATCCTTTCGGTTCCACTGGTTGACATCGTTAATAACTGTTTGATGAGTGGAAAAAGTCCCAAACTGCGAAGACTAGACAAGATAATTTCTGCCTCTAAAAGAGAACTAGGAAATTTTGATCTCATCGGCTGCACATCAGTACTGTTAGAACTGCATGGAAGACTAATTCGGGTTTGGGTTAGAACTGACGATTCGGAAGACATTCTGTCTACCACTGTTCGTGATCTGTGCTTGAGATGGTAGTCTACGTGGTTCGTCGAATAGCTTCGATTTTAGACAGAATGTGCAAAACTGTCCGAACGGTGTTTTTTGGATTTCACAGTTGCTATCGGAAATGTGACTCTAGCATTATTGCTTCGTGCGCTGTCCTTTGGCGGGATTAAACCTAACACGTGCAGACTAAACAATGACCACGCCATAACTCGATAGCATTTCGCTTGTTGTCATCTTGAGCAATCTTTCCACCTACCGGTCGATTCTAGTATTTCACAAGGTGCAATATTCTCACCATTCTTCTTCTTTTTCTACGCCAAACACCTTCCAGTTATTTCCGCATTTGGTGAGTGAGAAATTGTTGATGGCATAGAGGTCTTCGAAATTTAAAACAAGTGGATGAACGGTGATAACTGGTCGTCGTTATGTTTTCTCCCGCCGAATACATCTCTAAATTCAGTGATGTCATGTGTTTTTCATTCCCCGAAAAAAAACTTTTTCCACCGGTTTCATCTACCTGTCTGCGAACAGTGAACAAACTAATACCACCAGCGATCAAGTATGCTGACGTTAAATTATGGTACATTCCACCGTGATCTGAACATGTTCAGGAGCCATTTTGTAATATTACGAATTTGTCCTCCGATCTTGCTTGCTTCTGGATTCACAACTACATGTGATTTGTCTCCACTGATTGCATCCTTTGCTGTTTGTTTACCCGGCCTGTGAAAGAACGAATTGTCAGTTATTAATGATTTCCAATAAAATTTATCGTAAAATGCAGTGGCTTATCCAACGGTGTTTGGGTGAACGTCGTCGTGGTCAAATGCTTCAAAAAATGTGAAAATTTTCTTGCACAAACATTTCTAGACTATCACCATACCTTGAAAAATGAATTTGCGATTCCCGTGTCTGCACCTGCTCGACGATCGTTCTATATCTGTTAGTTTTCATTTCAGCTTACGAGATTCCATTTTACCCTATCTGGCCTGATCGTTTGTGGATTCAACGAAAACGTTCACAGAGCTACAAAACTGTTTGCTCAGTTGAAGAAGCTTTCGGTTTTTTAGATTTTTTTATCTCTCTATTATAGTGGGCTCTCATACTCACAGATACGGTAGAAGGAGCTCAAAATCCGCCCATCGCAGCGTATAAACCTAACACTGACTTGAAGAGAAATCTGCTTCGTCTTTGTGACCTATTCATTCCGGAGCCACTAAACTGAAGTTTTACCGTCTACACCATTGGCGGCTTGGCGATGTTTAACCAAATCGACTAGAACAATCCATTTTTCCCGTCAATGAGGAATTTTATGTTTTGAATTGCAACCGGCAGTCAAAAATCGATAGAAGCAGAACATCGATTTTCCTATTTCACGACGAATTATTTTGCGTGATAAAAGTGTGTATTTCCGTCTTTTCTCTTCTCCAATGGCATGCATAACTCCAGATCAACTGAATGCATGCTCTAGTCACACTGGGGTTACAAAGAAATTTTTCTCCTACCCAACCGGTTTATTCATAGCCATATTTTCATGATTCTTACGTAATTCAGATTGTAATGGCAGCAGAGTTAGATGTAACTAGCACAGGATCAGTGAAACCAAGATGTTTTTTTGTCGTCTCATGATTATGACACCATTCTGGGTGTGATAAATGCCTGCTGTCATTGAGTGATAAGAGCGAACAGTCGGATTTCTGTGACAACTTTCAATTGTAACTATTTTTCTTACGATCACATGCTGCTCAGATGCTTTGCTTGAGATTATGACGCATGAATCTCAATGACTGCAAAGACCTATGTTGGCCTTAGCTTAGGCTTTTGGCTCCCATTAGGCTCTAATAGCTGATCCTGGGATTTAGTTCACGTGAGTTTCACTACTGGTAGAGGTGATACGCGCAAACAATACTGGCTCGACTGGTGTTGAAATGTTTGCCATCTGAAAATTCCAAAATTAACCACCCGAACATCGTGAAATGTGAGTGTCTGCCGTAATTACAAGGCCGTTGAACAGAACTGTATATCGCTAAACTTTCTGATGGTGAACAGGCAGACTACTATATTTGGTCCGATTTAACTACAGGAAGCAAAACACAGACCAACGACCAAATTCAACTAGGGTGCTACTCTAAGAGAGAGAGAGAGTTTCGAAAATGTCATAAAGAGGTCGAGGAGACACAGTGGTCTGCTTATCTGTAGCCGAAAATAAATTGCGAGCAAAAAGCATGTTTACTAAGAGAAACGGGCAACCAGTTGGGAAGCTTTCGAGTTAAACAAGATGATGCGGATTTACCCTGACGAAATGAATAAAATGGATAGGTTTGGGAAAGCAAACCGGGCAAGGCACTTATACTGGCCCACCCAACGCAATTTCATAATGAACTTTAAGCGGGGATAGTAAAAGCCAAAAATGTTAGCCTAGTCCAGATGAATATCTTTTAAAGATCGGGGTTGTTCAGCAAGAGAAGGAGTAACTGAACTAACAACGAAGTATAACCAATTAAGTGTGGATTCTGTAGATTTGTAAATGCATTGCACAGCAGCGGCTAGGTAAACTTCAGTGAGTATGCACTTGTGAAGCATGTTCTCGAATATTCTCAACAAAGCCTGGGATTAGCCTGTGTGACAAGCCGTAAGTGCATACATTATCCATTGAAATTATCCTCATTCGGAATGGTTTCCCACAAACTCCAATCATTTTCGAATCCAGAGAAAGATTTCGAAATTTGGGCAATCAAACCGTTTGTTTTGGAGCACGAGTAACCAGCAGTGGAGGATACAAATCAAGGTCGGAAGACGTGCTTATATTTTGCTTTCAGCAAAGTTCTTAGGACAACACCCTGGGAAATAGGTCCTGTTTTGTTGCGGACGTAAGACAGAAGAAGTAGCGACGGGTGACCGGAGCTCTGCGGGACTGATGTCCAGGTACCTACGTCTTAGGATTTAACAGTGACTACATAATTATTCCGGAAATTTCAAACTACCGTGATAGCTTTTGTTGTCAACGCGGCTAGCGACGCAGTACTTTTAGAAGTCCTATTTCCGTTTTAGTAACGGTTGGCAAATGTTTAGTGGTTTGTCGTAAACTATCCCAGTGAGTTCTTTAGCGAGATGAAACCATTTGTAAAAGAAGGCGAAACTCTTTTGGCTAAAATCCGGCATCTGTCAATGTTTCAGAAAAGTTCGGCAAAAGATTAGATACCGTCTCAGATGCGTACTCTATGAAGATGGAATACAAGTAAAAAAGACAACAAACCAAGTTGAACTCGGTGATATCTTGGACCGTTTCTTACTAGAACAGACACGTTTTGACTGGAGTGTGTGGTTTGCGAAAGAAGAAAGGTGTTGTAATCGGGTCCTGAAAAGGTGCTTGGCTTAGAGGCAGTTCGGATAGCTGAGAGCCTTTAAGTGTTTCTGAGTGGATTCATGACCCAGGTATCAAACAAGAGGAAAAATTTTATTATTAAGCTTCCGAAGGTCGACGCAGTCAGTCAGAGTCAACTGAGCTACCTCGGTCACGGTTGTCGAACGCGAACTGCGTAAACGAATCTCCGAAGTTGGGCAGCCCATGCAGTAGATGTTCAAGTAAAGCCAGCTGCGGTAGAGCCTGACAACCTGCTAGAAAACTCTTGAGAAGAGATGAAACAAGAGATATTGTCTTTTCAGACTATCGACAGACGTTTATCCATACAGTTAATTAAACTCTTAGAGATGTCAAGGGGTAATAACTTATGCATCTGCGCCCCATATATAATATGAGGAGTGATAAATATAAAAGCATTGAAGAAAAAGGGTTGAAAACGCGTTAAACTGAGGTCATCTGCCAGGAGAGCGACGAAGACGATGATGATAATGATGATGCTAACGCCACTGTTGCTGCTGATGGCGATTCGGTTGATTCGGAAGATGAAGCTGTATCGGACGGGGACGACGGTTACAATAATTTATCAAAAAGCCCTTTGTGTTTGAATACAATATTACAGATCATTTACAAGTAATTCCAACTTGGCTTACTATTTATGTGACGACTGAACAACATCAAATCAGGGCAATTATGGGACACGTCAGACATTCCAAACAAGCTGACTTTCAAAGTCGTGACGGTTAAGAAACTAAACTAAATAGTGTAGGGTGACCTGGTTGGAATAACAAATCATTGCCAGCCATTCGGCATTCTGATTATCGGTCGGATCACGCATTAGCTTGTAGTCGAGAAAGATATTGAAATCTTTTTCGGCCCAAGTACCTGAAATCAGACGTTGTTTAGCCGAAAAGGAAACTAAAGTCTTGTTCTGGTTTGATCAAACACGCTTTCATTCGGTCCGTCCAATCAAGACACGTCATTTTGGCCCACCTCTCAAAGCCTTCGAGTTAGTCAGACTGTAGAGATAAATATCATGATTTTCTGAAAACTTCCCATTGGTTACAATGAGCAAGATGATTTAACCAAAGGCGTGCAGCTGTGGTTGAAAGGGGGAGGGATGGGCTATATGCGGATGCCAAAAGTCCAAGACCATTTTGATTCGGTGCGATGATCGATGCATTGATGAATCCAGACTGTACTTCAGAGGAACAGGACTGGTCGCCAAATTCCTCTGACGTTAGTTGAACGAAACACGGGATTGGAAGTGGACCGACACCAAGTCCGAGGGCAAGTATGGAGTCAACCAGGCACCCTAGCTCGCGGACTGACCGAAAGTGATCTGATTTGCGACACGATTAGAGGAGAGTGTGGGCGACATTCGGTATGACGGTCAAAAAATAGGCAATCAGCTCTCTAAGAATCAGAACAATCGGCTAATGAGCTCCATTTTGTGTGGATTGAATAAACTATTTTATTATGACAAATAAACGAGAAATTGTCGTGTTGAACGGCCGGAGGACATTTGCTCGTTCTGGCTTAACTGGATGGGTTGGGATTAGACCAGAGTTGAGACGACCGACTGAAGGCGCTAGAGTTAACGGCCGTAAAAAACGGAAGTTTACAACAACGGATCCATAACTTTAATCCAGGTTTATTTAATGGAGAATTTCGTCCCGAACAAAATGTAAAGCATTTTGTGTTTTCTATTGGGTTAGCGTTTTCTTTGTAGAAACGATAGCACTGTATTCCTTTCTGTTTCTCTCAACTAACCACCAATGTGATGCGGGGAAAAGTTCTGCAGTCTTTTTCCACTAATTTTGATCGTCGAACCGGAGACTTCGTTGGGTTTGTCAAGGCAGAGTTACAATTCTCAAAATGATTGATTCAACCACTAGCAGAACGTGTGGAGCAAAACTGTGGTGTCATGGTAATCCATTTCTCATCCTCCCAATTCTAACTGAACTGCTCGTCATATTCTGAATCTGTTTAGCAAAACTTTAGAAATGGGCCTCTTTACTGCACTTCTTATCACACAATCGGCCCCAGCTGTTTGTCTATAACGTCTCACCATAGTGTCTGTCATCCTGCAGCCATCTATTCGGATTTTCCAGACATCCAGGTAGGCTCTGACCTGGTTAACACTTGACATCTTCTCATCAAGCGCAAATCGTTTAGTTACGGTGGTAAGAGAATTTTCGATTTGTTACATAACCGGTGAAAGAAAAAAAGGGTCGCCTGTTTCCGTGGTTCTTGTTGTTGCCATGTGCCCGACTATAGAGAGTGCCCAATTGGAAAGTGATTATTGGTGGGAAGGTTCGATACAAAGACACTGATGTACAGAAGGCCACGATACTAAACCGCTTGATCACAAAACTAGACGTGAACTGACAAGCAACGTGACATAGACCGAATTCGACAGTCAAAAGTGTTTCTTTTTTTTTGTTATTCATACGTATTCTTCTCTGAATTATGCTATACGTTTAGATCGGAACAGCCGAGAACGCAAGATTAGCGATAATATGATCCATTATGGCCTGAAGAGAGGATCGATAGTGTTAGCCATTTTAAATTAACTGAATTCCTTTGGAACGCCCTTTACTGGTTCGTTCTTGGATCTACTCCCGCCGTGTGGACGTAGATAAGTTTTTTCAGATGATAGTTAATTTTTCAGAGTCTTCTAAAATAAAAAGCACATTCATCTCCTAAAATGTTCAGAAAACAACAACTATTTTGGGGGCGAAATTAGACAGTCTCAATTCAACCGCCCTGTCAGTTTTTCTAACACGATTCACGCAAGGATATAGCGGAAGGGGCATGAATCATAGTCACTCTGACCCATTACATGGAAATAGGAAGAGGAGAAACCCTGAAACTTCGATTTGTATAGAACCACATAATGTCCCATTATGTCAGGTGTGGTAACTAGCCGAGCGACAATGAGTTACCTTTTACGACCAAGATGACCGGCGGATTTGGGATTTGAATTTCAAACCCATTCGGTGACAGATGTTTTATCCACTTCATTGACTATCGAACTGACGCTTTTGATATTCTAAGAGTGACCTTTTAATTTAAGTTTTCGTTAGGTAATTGGAGTGAAAATTTCATCACGTTTGCGAAAGTTTGTAGTAAACAGGCAGTGATGAACACAACGTTCGTGTGGTAATGTTTTCTCACTTGTTGTTTCTTCAAACGGAGCTAAAATAAATAGGGCATCCTGAGTTGAGCCTAACAAACTACCCGTTTGTGCAGCATCCATATGACAATAAAATTTTTCTATGAAAAATTTTGTTTGTTTTGTGAATCACAGTCCTTGAATATCTAAACACTTTGCGAACACGATTGTTCAGATTTGATCGAATGAGAACAACTTGCCAGAATTTTCATCGTCCCCTTCTAGAAGAGATGTCATATTACGTGTAACATAGTCAAAACCGTTCCTCATGAAATATTTATCCCCGCAAGCACTAACCCTTCTCCAGCCGAAAATACGTAGTGAAAGAACTCACACAATCCAACCTCAGCTCACAATTTTTTCAGTCTTACGGGTTTTATGACATGTTCGAGGCATGAGAGCAGTAAAAGTGACATATGTCATAGTTACCACGGGCCGCTACAAGGAACGATGGGGAGTAATTGACAACCGAGACCATAAAACTTGGAGTAACATAGAAATACATAAGGGCTTACTGGTTCAGGTGTAGTGGGGAGCCGGGCTTCAACGAGCTGGCACTATCACCAAAGTGCCCGGCCGATTTGGGATTTGAACGTCTGATCGTTTTGGTGAAAGATGTTGAATCTATCTGACCAGCTCTTGTTCCACAAACATGCATTAACACTCTACAACTGCAGTCTAGAGCAGGAAACTGATTGGTTAATCTATGCGGTTGATCCTCCGTTGCTTTGGGCACGTGGATCGATGGTGTTTTTATCCCAGTTCTCTCTCCCGTGAACCAGGAACAGTCGGTTATCTGATATTTCATTTCTCAATTTTTGTTGAAAGCGAGCATATACCAAGGGCTGGGAATAATCTCCTTTGTCAGTAATATGTATCGTTACGAGTAGGATAAAAATATGAGAGATATCTGAGTAAAATAAACAGGATCCAACACAGCGTCTTAATTTTTTACCGGTTTTATTCTTCTTATTGCTCCATACTACCGTAAAAATGAATTTCCAATTGGTCCATAGAATATATCCCTCAAAATAATGAACAGAGTGATAATAACTGGATCGGGTTGAAACACAGGTTCAAGCGAGCTGACGTTACATTCCTGGGAAAATTAATCTCATACGGCCTTGTTGAATCAAACAGATCACAGTGTTGCACTCAGCTTCACAGTGGAACACCGTATTGGTCATTTGAACCTCTCTCAACTCCGTTCGAATTCATCACCTGTTACTTGGTAAACTACTTCTAGCTCATTTCTTGGATCTTAGTGAAAATACCAACTTTCTCATCGCAGTGCAGCATGTTTCGAAACAGACAAAATCTTGGCTACTAAATCGATCGTCCCGGTTCTAGTTCAAATCCCGTCTTGCTTAGTCAAACAAGAACGATCAAGTGGCATCTGTCATAATCAAACGGTATATATATATATATGCAAGTTGACTGAAAGTGAACTTCATTGACCGGCCGGCTGCATTCTTTGTTCTGAACAATGACGCTACTAGCCCCAGACCGGATGGTTTCCAGCATTGTCCTCAAACTAGACCGGCCCACAGTGATTTCGGTCTTCGTTTCATTTTCCCATTGGCGAAATCCAGATTGTCAGATTCACCACCCGTCCTGGTTTTCGGCCTTAATCCTGTCTCACTATTGCACATCCCACCGTACGAAAATGAAGTGATGTCGATTATTGCATCAGCTTTTAGCCTCTCCCCTTTTGAATGGAATGCCATCAGTGCTCCGGTCTAGCGTGAAAAAAAGAAGTAACATTGGAGCGATAGCACAGTTTCCGCACCGCTTCACCGAATTGCCAACATGTGGTTATTTGCCAGCACGTAGGCTGCCTGATTGTGTCAGAACATTTAAAGCCTCACAGTCAGTCAGTCAGTCAGTCAGTCAGTCAGTCAGTCAGTCAGTCAGTCAGTCATCTCTCTCTCTTCAGCTCCCTCGATGCTTTCTCCTTGATCCACCAGACCTAGGCCAGCCTTCATTTCCCTGCAGCCCGGCCGGTCATCGGTCGATTGAATCAGTCCTGTCAGCGTGACTAAATCGTCAGCCAGCCTTGCACGGAAAAGCCTACCGATCAGTTACAGATCCGACTCAGCAGACAGCTGATCAGAGGTCGACTTCGATCATCCCTTACTGGGTGAAACAGGCTACTCAATGAGATCGAACTATGTGATACACCGGTCTCCCTAAGCCAACCAAAACTTTGGTCGTTAGATAAATTTGTCGTTGAAATGAAAGTGTTTCGTTGTGAACAAAAGCATGTCTGATCGGTCACAAACTTCTCCGTCTTTGATTTGTGTTTGGAGCGTCGTTGGATAATCTACCATTATTTGCTAATCGAATCATGCTTGCTATCACTTTCCCGATAATAACTGGTGGCTTATGGTCCCATTCATCTTTCAGGGCAGTCTTGTACTCGGTTCAAGTGTATGATATTGCTGTCTCTGATCTAGTTGCCTGGTGAAACAACGAAAAGGCTAATTCGTTGATTAAAATGATCCATTCCCACTGCTCACGACCCTAATTACACCACTTCGCAACACATTCCAGATGTAAATTTCCGTTTCCCTTATTCCATCCCAGATCACGGATGCGTCTTCTCGACCAAGAATATGTTTGCTACATCTACGGGACATAGTTAGAATGAAAACCGAATGACACGGCACACCAAGGACTGGAGCTGATGAACAGAGCTGATGCGAATCAGAATATCGAAATCAGTGCCTGGAAATCCTATCATGACTTTTGCTAAGCATCCCTCTCTCTCTCTCTCGGCGTAACTCGTTCACATTCGCCCTTAATTATGAACATTTGTGAAGCACAAAAATACTTTATACTTAGTAGTCTCAGCTAAACTTCCCTGATGGTTGGTTTCATAATAGAAGTCAAACAATCCTAACCACTTGGGTGTATACATACACATGAACAGGCGGTTGCCTAACTGTAGAAAACACGAATTAACAATTGTGTTTGATTTTCTTGATCTCTGCTCATGCAACGATAAACTGTGCCAAGTGAAAATGCTATTGGTTGAACTCATAGAAATTTGAAGAATCGATTTTGTGAAGTACCTAAAATGCAGTTTGTTCTGGCGGACTTTTTGGTGAGCAGTGAACTTTTCATTTTGTCATAGTCTTGGGGAAAAGTGAACTAAATGTGAAGATCTGTTTGCAGTAAAATCATAAATCCTAACTTATCTTGACTGTGTCCTCAGCTGAAAGACATTAGATGCACTTTTTAGAGCAGTCGTACCAGGTAATAAACTAATCCGTTGGCTTTGAAGCAAATGAACACTCCGGTTTTGCACTTGACAGCAGTGTGATTTCTTTGTAAAACGAGGTGCCCCTAAAGAGAGAGCAAGACGAAACGGCCATGAGCGACGTCATACAGCCAACTGTGGGTTGAAGTAGAACCAATCCGTAAGTTTTTGAAAACAAGGTAGATGCGTGACAAGTTTTCACTCTCCATACCAAGAAAACATGACGGATTACGGAATTTATAGTTGGCCCCGGTAGCTTCCCATCAATCAAGCCCTCGGTTCCGGACGACTTTCCTCCTATTAGGTTTAGTTTGCCTTTGCTCAGATGCTTGCAAAAAAAAGTTACGTGTTCCATTCGAAATGAAAATCTACTGGTCGGCATATCCAATCGGTGAATAAGGTATCCGCGTCCAAAACTATTCCAATGCCAAACGCTTTTACAAATTTAAACAGTAATTCATAGTAGGCTATGAATACCCTCTAGTTTTTTTTTTTAACTGAATGCAAATTCCGTCTGACCGACCAGCACTCGGAGGTCACAAAGTTTTCTGAATGTGGTTATTATTACTAGGTTCACGAATTTCATGCAAATGAATCTTTGTGTAATGAGAACCTCACGATACCAGATGTGACTTAGGCAGCATTTAGGATTCTTCAACGATTTTGAGCTCGGATCTTCTCTGAGAACCACCGACAATAAAAAATCGACAACTTTTCTACCAGATATGGCATTGTAAACAGTTTTCCTTGGAATGTTAATTGACTTAACGACGGGGCTCTGTGCTACACCGGGCTGACTAGATACGTCCAGTACACTCTTCCTCTCCCACATGGATAAATGTTCGGTCATTGCCGTGTCACGTGCCACCTGACATCTTTTTGCGTCAATCACAAACGCCACGCAATCGGCGACCAACACCACGTGAATTAAATGGGCTGGTTGATTCCTCTTTCACTGAATGCGACATTGCATGTCCATTTGTCGTTGACCAAGCCATGTACTGGTAAACAACCCGGCGAGAAGACAACGGATTATGCCACAGACTGTGCGAGGGCATTCCATGTGCAGTACACGCGATGACACATACGGTCGATTTGGGTTTGTTGAAAAGTGTAAGGTTCTTGAAAAGCCCGGCTTCGTTTCGGTGCGGCATAGCAGGAGGCTCGGTTTTGTAAATCTAAGGGGATTTAGGTTTAGATTAGAAAGTGAATCAGCCCGCCGCAACAAACCTCAACTCACCAGTGAAAACCACAGAAACACCGAGCAACCGCCTCGTCCCTGTTGAGGAGCAGCAACGAGGATACCTATTAATTGTGCCCAAACTGTAACTGTGAATTCACGGGATGAACGGTCGTGGGTTGAACGATTTGACCAACAGGTTACCTTTCCTGGACCACTGGTAACACAATTTTTACCGTCATGATTATATAAGGTGGCACCCATACCTCACCGATTTGGGACGGCAATAGATTATTCATTGTTAACGAACTGACAAACAAGTTATATCTTACTCATAAAAGTTGAAGTACACTGAAACTGTAAAAACAGCTTTGAGAGCTTGGTTGTATCTGGTTTTAGTGTTTAGTAAATCGTTTATTAAATCGTTGACAGCTAGACCGTGAGTTATTCAGCCAAGGGGACCGATTGCAACCAGTTCACCCCAGGATCCGACTTCAATGTCGAACACTATGTACATGGATGGAGGGTGATTATTTATCAGTCAAATGACTGGCTTCAATGACTAGCTGGGTATGGATTCTGTCCGCTTAATCTTTCCACAAAAATTTTACCACGACTAATCACTGCCTAGGAGCTGAAAAACCTAGCTGATCCTCAAACTGTCCACGACTTCTGATCAAGAAACAATAATCAGTAATAGATGAATCGTTACTACCGGTTTGTATCTGATCTCAGGATACCGATTCACATAAGTGCGCGGACTAGTACAAGAGCAAATGAAAGCTGATCAGAATGAGTTCATATTGAATTGTAAGATGTGAAAACACTTGATGCTCGTTTGTTCTTATGTCTTATAATAGGCAGGCGGCAGTGAGTCACCACTTTCCGTTTGGTCAGGATTAGAAGCAAGATAGAACAAGGTTGAAAACGGTAAATTTCAAATCTTTCATCCCATTTCTTTAGTCCAAAAGATCTTGAGTAAATTCCAATTGGCCGAGGGAATTCGTCGATAGACGAACAAGACTGAACTAGTTCCAATCGGATTATGCGAGAACAGTTAGCAAAAATTCATCATTGTCGTCAGAGTGAGACAAATAAAGATGAGTCATTAGTTAGTATGTGGTGCCTGAACCGATAGTAGTACATCTGGCCGTTAAAGACGGTAGTAGTGTTTACACGAATTTATACTGATAAAACTTTCTTCTGGTCTAGTTGAAGCAACTGTGGCTTTCGCTTGCGGCAGTGATTTTGTTGCTGCTATTGCGGTCGAGGCAGGGAAGACCGTGTTTGTGAAGACGGTGTGATCCGCATCATCATCGTAACACGGGCCCACTGGTTACTTTTAATGTGGCTAGTCAACAATCGTGGAAACCAAGCTATCTTCGGGATTGTAAAACTTGTTTTGAGAACGGCTACCGACGATGATTCGAAAAATTGGCGAATCACTACACTAGCCAACAGTTCTGTTTTGTTAAGAATGGAAAATTCAAGATGAGAAAATAACCCACCTTTTACTAATATATGGATGCTTAACTGATTAAGCCTTTTTCTATTCTTTTCTCTTCCTCTTCAACCATATATATATATATATCATGACAACAACGATTATAAGTGAACTGCGACGATTTGGTGTAAAGTTGTAAATATAAGATTTGTGGATTCAGCGCTACTTTGAAAGAGCCTGCTAGTGTGAAAAACGGAAAGAAATAGGATAGGTATCTAAATTATTCCCAATAGTGCGCACATTCCAAGGATGGTGGCTCTCATTGGTCGAACTTACTCAGCTGTGGCTGAGTCTATAATTTCTTGCTATTTCAAACGCCCCAACGTGTTGGATGCAGACTTTTCTGGTATACGTGTTTTAGTCATCTCTTTTGTCTTTCCCACCAAATGGGATGTGTCTTTCAGAATGGCTGATCAGCTGTTCATAGTTGGTTCATCAATTTTGTGCAGATCAGTGAAAATCAAGCATTTGACAACCAGTGGAAAGTTCCCACCTGACAACCAAATTAGGCTTTGGTACGCAAACAGAAATCGATTAGTCTTTTCAATACGAAACGCTTGATTATTGAAGTTAATTTGCTAAATTTGCGATTTGTATCTCATTTTACCACTGGTGACCGCAAGATTCCCCAAACCGTTCGACTTGGAAAAAACGGGAATTAACAGTTGCACGTTTGCTTCCAGATCGGAAGGCCAATTGTTCGAACCACGTTGGGTTAACAATTTTCGCATCGTCCACAGTAGCTTGGAGGTAGAACACCTAGCCGGCAAGCGGAAGTTCGCCGGTTCGACTCCGGTTCGTGGGGTGGACTTTTGTGTTTTTTGTGGCGCAGAGCAACTCGTTGCTGCTCAGCCCGTTACCACACCAGACCTAATGAGACCTTACGCGGTTCTGCGTCACTGCAACGGTCAGGGTCAAGGTTACCGGTCCTCTTTCCATATAGTGCGCGTCAGTGGTTATGGGACATGCCCTTTCCATGGCACGTATGCTCCAAGATTGTCATAAAAATCCTCGTGACCGGGTCACGTGAGCAGTCGAATAGAGTATATCGACTAGAATATGCGTCCTCCCCGCTGACGCACACTTTTCCCGAATTCCTCGTAAGAATCTAGCGAATGATCCTAATAAATGAAATTCGATAGACAAATAGACGGATAGTAGATAAGGTTGTATTGGTTGTTAGCGCGCGTGCTAGGATTACACAAGACCATAAACGGCAGCTTTTCCGGATTCAGTTCACTTTTATACCCACCCACACACACACACATACACTGTTGCATATACGTGTACAGATCTACAAGCGATCCGATAGACACTGAACTACAGACGAGTAGTTTCACGCTTTACAATTCAAAATACGTGGTAATAACACTTGCAAGTGGTCTTCGTAGGCTTCCCGCGGACGGGAAATTGTCGTCTTATTTGCAACAAGTCAAGAGTGGTATACATTAGTTGTCAAGACAACCGCTTGACAATACTGAAACCGAGCCAGACACAATAAGATGTTGTCCCTCAAGCGGCCGGGAGATGGTTTATGTTGACAAACGAAAACGTTGCGTAATACCGCATGAAACGAACTGCATACAAACCACCAGTTTGTTTGACCTGTGCATTTTTTAATTGCTTTATGCAATCTTGAAAATATCACAGTCACCAAGAGGGCAACCACGGATTTGCTTTCAGTAAGCAACTGAATTTCGAGTCTCCTCGGTTAGCAAATGCAAGCTTCCACCTGAGGGTAAAACTAATCCTTAATTATACTTCCCTCAAAGCAGAAAAAATGGAATGGTGTAAATTCCATTCGGAAATGTACCTGAATCTCAGTAACGAACAAATATTCAGCAATTTCTTTCCTCCTAAAATTGAATAAGGGAATCAAGATTTTATGCGACAATCGATTTTTTTCGTGTGACCCTTCAATCGTGTCTAGACACGAGCGTAGGTGTTTCTTGGCTTGAGTTCTTTGGGATGGCGATTTAGTAACAAGGTCAGGTAAGGTGTAGAATGGAATTTTGTTACGGATGTACTGAACTCAAATAGAAATTTCCCTCTTTGATCCTGTGTGTATAGATCCTAGCGTAGCATACACTTATGGGAACCACTAACTGATCACCGGAATGGAAGTCGCACAAACACAACCACACACAAGGTATCCCCTTTAACAGGCACCGTAGATTTCTACAGCATTACAAACTCGCAATCTCTAACTGAGGTTGAATGTATTATGAGCCTCTCTACCCCGCGAACACAAGAGTGCGCAGAAAAAACGTTAAACTTTGGTATTCAACGATGTGGACTGCATACTGCTGCTCACGGTCTAGAAAAACGTGGTTAGTGAGCGTAAAAGGATTCATCAAAGACTACTTTGTTTTCGACCACGAAAAACACTGCGAGAAACAACTGATCCATTCGATTCTACATTTTGCATAAAATATCTGGGAAAGAGCTCATCAAAAGTAGGTATATCATTTAGGTTGCAAATCACATAATGCATAGTGTTATCTGCTGAAAAGGGGCAGTTTACAAATCAGCAAATCGATTCAAACATGGGCTGAAATACAAGGAACCCATAAAATATGAAAGGAGATGAAATGCTTCAAATAAACTGTGACAAATGGTATGTGACAACATATCATTGTCTCAGCGATGACGTACTGGTAGATTTTCACCCTGACTTTACATCAAAAACCAAAGCGAAACGAACCTATTCCAAACTGTTTGAAATTCTCGAATTCTAGTCTTACTTAGGCTAAAATAATTTTACCACTCTTACCTAACAGGGAGGCTTCCACACCTTAGTCGTAGTCTGCTCGTATTCCAGATACAGAAGTCTCACTAAAATGTACACAAATGAGACCACCGTCTCACAGTGAACCCCATGGTGGCAATACTTGTTTCATTGAAAACCCACAAACCTAGATGACTCCCAAAGCTCAATCTAACAGCAGTTGAATGGTGGTCTAGCCCCGCTTCACATCAACTGGACCCGGTTCCAATCGGCATTCCCTATCTTTCAACTAAATCACATAAATTCATTTGTGTAATTTTCCAAAATCTTTGGCATATCACAACACTACAACTTAACCGTAGTTCCAGGAAAACTCAAGCAATCTCAGTTCTACATAGGGATGTGGTCAAAGAACTGCACGAAAGTCTAAGGAAGCCACGAGTCCAAATATAATCAGATACCGCTTAGCGTCACAATGTTATGTCACACTTGCACATTCAGTAATATGCACTACCTATCAAGTCGCATTCAGCGGTTTATGCCCTGAACGACCACATGCCACAAGATGTGGACAAAGATAATTTCTGATTTTGATCAATTACTCCTATTGTCATCAGGAACACACTAAATCTGACAAGTCATTTGCTCCAACACAACTGTTATTCTAAAGATGTGGCATTATAGGCCAGTGAAATAGGAATCAAGAGATGCAATGAATCACGGGCCGCTAAATACCGGATTTCGTTCGTATCGGTGAAATACAAAACCCAGTGTACACTAGCGAACGGTAAGAATAAAAATGGATTTGATGTTAGAGAATCCTGTGGATATGACAGTGTGAGCATATCCGAATGGTGGACTAGACATAAATCGGTACATGGTGAATTACGGTGTAGGTGGTACTTCGGAAACGTGTGATACAATGAAAACGAGAGTCGGAGGATGATGAACGGTAAATTTTTGATTTAGTCTAACACGTGCTCACTACTGCTACCGTTCGTGATGTGGTACCACGACGGTAGAAAGTGTCGATGAACCCGACGTAATTTGAACACGCAACCCTCTGATCTGGAGGTAGAAGCGCTACCTTTGTTCCACCATCTCAGTGGGTGTTGTCTCAGTCATTGTGGGAAGAGAAATACACGGGAAATCACGGAAATTTACAAGTTTAGTTAACCGGTGTTGGTCAGTTAGATAAGGTCGTGGCGTTTGGACGTGGGCGTAGCAATTTCTGCCGCGAGTCCTCCCGACTGGGCGGTGACCCCCTGCGGGACATTAATCAGGGAAATAAAAGATAAAATATGATTTTAAAAGAGAACTTTCCATCGCATTTTACTCACGAAGTATACACTAAGGCCAAGCGGTTAAATGGTTTGGATCTCGATGTTGCGTGATTGCGGCTGTTGTTTGGTTGCCTTGACATTTACTTTCCTCTGCGCACAGGAGTGGCATATTTTAGTTCAGTTAGGGACCCCATTGTGAAATGGTAGTCCACGGTTTATTTTACCTCTTGTTAAGTCGTTACATTGGCAAAATGATGGAAATTTGTATACGGTAAACTCCGGTATTCAGGTGACCATGTAACATTGGAATGAAGCATGACTTCTGATGAGTGTTAGTGTTTAGGGCACCGCTGTCTATTCGACGGCTGTGATAAGCGTTTGAACAACGAACAAAATCAGGCGGCAAAATCGACGAGCTCTTTTGCCTAATGCAAGATTCGATTTTAGGTACGAACGAGGTTTACTCCGATGTCTAGGTATATCTGTTGGAACGAAGTAGCCAGTTAGATCATGAATTGTAGTTTGACGGTAAGGAACATACACACAGTAGAAATCGTACAAACTGCGATCGTATTCTGTCTGAATTGGTATTTTGTGTATGTGGGTCCCATGACGTGTTAGACCGTGGACGAGAAATTATCGTTTGTTTGTATTCGTATGCATGCATATTCGCGATCGTTCAGAGTGATTTAACCATTCCGCATTTCTCTCTGTGTGTCTACGTGTTTGTGTGTTTTTGAATGAGTGGGTTATCGTTTGTCCTAGTTGATTTGCTGAGAAGTAAAATGTGGTCCGATCTTTGTGTATGATGCAATAACACCCCGTTTCTGTCCGACCGTTTTCCTTGGCTATTATTATTCTTTTTTGCTTTCTGGTTACCATGACTTTTTTCGAAATCGCACCACGAAAAGAATCATTTTTTCATCTACACATGACTTTTCTGAAAATTTGTTATTTCTACCGTGATTAGCATTTATTTAGCCTTTCTAATTCATTCGATAAATGTGACGAACGGAAATTCTCGCGGAATGTTTTGGTGCACTGTTTGGGTGAAATGGGGTCCTGGTCAACTAAGCTATGTTTTCAGCCCTTCGTATGTTGTCAAGCGCAGTATGCTTGTGATGTTAGAGGTTTTGCAAGCGATTACACCATGTTGTACGAGATCATCGCCAAGTTTGCCATTCCGAGTGGACTGAACAATCCAGAGGACCACGGGGAAGATGAAGTGAGATTTAGGTTTGCCTTATTTCGTGATTGGTGTGCACCATCAAGTACAATAAAAGTTTCTCCCCTCAGGACTGAATCGTGTACTACGGACAGTTTCTGTCGCTTCACGAATGCAGCCGGTTTTTTTATTTCTTTCTTTAAGAGCATACCAGGATCCTTTTAAAACAATGTTGGGATCTTCCAGGGAAGTTGCGCCAACTGTCTGTGACAATGGACGCATACCGCACCGGATCCGGTCGATAGTGACAAGACAGTAGTTCTAACTGTCAGCTGTAAAAGAGATGGTAAAGGTTCGGACACAGAAACAAATTAATCACTTTCATTGATAGTTCGAAACAAAACGTACTGTTCCATTCAAGAGAAAGGACTTCTGCGCCAAATACCCGATATTTTTGAGCACAGGATGCCGGTCGTCAGATGTACTCGTTACGGTTGCAGATCTGTCATCAGCTGACGTTCCTGATGCAGAAAACATGTCCCCGTTAGACATGGGTGCGTATATGCTCCCTGTTTGAAACCTACGTGGATGGATAGAGAAGGGCGATCTTTTGATATTTAGTATTGAATCATCCAGGAGAAGAGAGCACTATGATTAGTAATGTATCCGTGGCGTCGAAGGCATACCGAGTGGCAGAGCACAGGCCTACGGTACTCGTGAATCGACTTTCATGAACGTCATTTCCACGTGAACTTTGTCCAAAGGACCAGAGTCGTTGAAGGAGGTAATGACCTCATTTTTTTATTAATATTTACAAAGATAAATGGTGCGTATGCGCACCACCACAACGGATGCAGGATTTGTAAGAAAACAAATGGACCGACTGCCGGTAACACTCGGCAGGATAGGAGCTCATACTAAACAGCAAGAAAGAATAAATCAGCTAGAAATAAATAGGCACAAGAACGGGAACAAAAGCTAAGCATCAAAGCGTTCATGCACACACCATTCCAGTTTGTATCGAGCAGTCAGTAAAGTATTAGACACAATCGTAAATGATGCGTTTTTACTTACGTCTTGGTCCCCTTTTTAGCTGAGCAATGAAGATGAACGTGGAAGCAAAATGGGAGGACATCACCAAAATACAATAGTGCAGTGAATTCATTGTCCATTCACATAGACTGAAGGTTAGAAAATGAGAGAAAATTGTCACTTCTGATGGATGACTAAATGAAGTTAAATTAAGTGATTGGGTATCCTAAACAAAAAAAACGAATAGATAAATTGCTGCTGGACTCTTTCGTCAAAAAGATGATGAAATAGTCTCAGTTTTGAAATATTTCGGCATGCTGCGATACAGTCATGACTGCAGGAAATTTTTCAAAACTTTTAAAAACAAATCAATCCCAAGCATTTGAATTTAGCTTTGTCAATTCACATATATGGAATGAAGAAGGGAGTCGAACATAGTCACGCACTGCACACACAGGAATTTACTGCGGAACAATTAAGTGGTTCAGGCCAGGATGCTGGGATTGTGAAAATAAGACAGACCGCTGGGAATGGGCATTGTGGGAGCGAAAACTTTTAGTTAGGGATAGTAGCATGACGGAAGATGAGTGAAATAAACGAAGTAGTATTTAAGGCATGCGGTCTTGTGAGATTTTGCATACAGAATGGAACAATTTAAATAAGTCGCAAAAATGCTAGGACAGGGCGATCAAGCTTTGGGAAGTGGAGAAATTATTAATGGACAAGATCATGGAAGACCAAACAAAAGCCTGCAACAGTACCAGTGGTAGTAACGTTTGTAATGCCAATGTTAATGCTGTCAGTATTAATAGTACTCACAGAAATATGGTCAGATATACTGGTGTCAAAATACTCCTAACCAAGTGGCACATTGATTTTACTATCTAGAGTGAAACAGAAATTGTCCATTCATTCTCTAACATTACTTTTGGGAACGTTCAATTCTGTTCAGTGGTTCCCACCATCGTATGTGTATGGCCTGGTATGATGGATTAAAATGGACCAGTTGCTCTTTCGTTTATTGTAGTTGGAAGCAATTTTTTGCTCCTTCCTCAAGAACAAACGAAAGCATAGAATAAAATCTAATCTGAGATGTACTGTGTACAACAGTCCAGATGGTTAGAAAGTTCTCTTCCTTTCTTCTTATCCATTTTCTTACACTTTGTCGAACAATTCATCATTGTGGATAGATGTCTTGTAGTCATCAGTTACTTTAAAATGCATCCGTTTACATTTCTATTTTATTGTTGTGTATTTTTATGGGGATCATTTCACGGACCTCTGGTACTGTTATGAGTCTCGTTGACTCAGGACCGTTATGTGTTGTCACGGTCCCGTTTCACATTCCGACTCACGTTGACCCATCGTGGACGTTCAGTTCGCCCAAGTTGACGAAGAGAAAATTGTTTGGTGGTTCTGATTAGGCGTGCAGAACCTATCGTAGTTGCTTGGACTACAAGATAAATCGCTTTTGCACAAAATTCTGTCTTATTTTTGATTATTTCTTGGCTATTCAGTGACCACAGATTACTGTGGAAGGTATGATCCTTCCATACATAACGTTTATCTTAGGAATGGTACGACAGAATTTGTGAAACACACCTCTTCTAATTTGAATTTCACATCGATCTAGGTCGTGCGTTGCTTTGAGGTTCCGAGATGCTATCTAAAATGCGTAAAATTTCCTTTACGGTGAATCACGCAACGAATCGTTCAGCAAACTTCAATTGGACCAAGACTCGGGTGTTTTGGTTTTCACAAGATTTCACCTGGCCCCTTGTGACTTTTAAGAATTACCACGATTGATACAAACGTTTCATTATTAATGTACCCAAGGAAGGATCAGCGGCTACAGTTTTGTGTTTTACACCTGAAATCTGTTGTAAATTCTTCTAATCTAAGAACCGGTTTTTGTATTTTTTTTTGTGGAGCGCCAAGCTTTCGCATTGTTCTCTGCACTTAGTGAAGGTCACTGATTAAATATCTTCCTTGTCAAATGTGTACGTGATTGCCAAAATCGGACTTCGATATCACAGTATCCGTCCTGGTAACCACAATCATTTTCCTGGACAAGAGGCACATCTCTTTGTGTTTGCGTGCGTGTGTGACAAACCCGTGCGCTATTATCCGTTTTGTTGTGCTCACCTAATCCTATGATTGGGCGTTTCCTGTATGATACATTTTGAGCGTCCCATTCCACGTAAATTTTTCCTTCGTTGAATTCACCATTTCACACACTCGTGTGCAGCTGGTTTCGTCGGTCCTCCCAGTCGGCAGTTGATCAGGCAGATGCAAGAAACACATGACTGAGACAAGAGATGAACAGAGACACCCGGAGCCCTATGAGTGATATTCAGGGAACATCCATGGGTCTTTCAGATCTACTTGCTGAGATCCTAACGACATGTCAAATCAAATGAGAAACTTCACGCTGCGTACGGCCAAAGCAGTGGCTATTCGATTTCATCACCCGGACGTTTTGCACACAAAAGGGATTTCCTTATAACGTTAAACTGCCATGGAAGTAAATTGCCGCTTAGATGTAATCGTCATCTAAACAACGTGGTTGTATCAACAGCCGATAACGGGTGTTTATCCTGGGCTGGACCTACAATAATTTGAAAACTTCGGGATCAACAACAAAAAAATATCTTAGCTTCAGGCGTTTTCCCAGAAATTGTTTCAGTTGATGCGATCCTTCATGTGATTTCCATTTATTGATCGATGAAATAATTTCTATCGGTACCAGGGGTTTATTTGCAGCAGTTCACTTGGTTCCATTTTTCACGACGTTCTGCTTATTGAGCTTGGCGGTTAGGTTGCAAGCGTTTTATCACCAGTGGAGACGACGCACTGACCGGTGATTTTATTTGGGCTGATGGAATCCGAACGCCAATCACAAAAGCACGAAGACGAACGAACTAATAATCTACGACCAACACATATCTTCACAATTGTTAAGCTCCAATTCTTTGGACTGAGCGACTCAGCACAAAGATTGCCTTTCTGTGTTTGGTTGTATGGGTAATGAAACTTATCAAGTAGCTCGGCTGTGAAAAAATTTCAGGAAATTCAAGTCGGGTGATCTGAAAAGTCAATCGGTGATAGAGCTGCTAACCCAATGGTTCAGCTCCGTCTGAATCTTAAAGAGACAAGAATAGATTTTTGTTTCAAGCAGCATGCATTTGTTTGTGGATGGGCGAAATCGCACCGGAAGCATGAAACTACTTATTTTTTTGGGGGGCTTAACCATAGTCAGGAATGGATAAGATTGACTGAGATGTAAAAAAAAAATTCGAGTGCTCATCTTTCTGCTTGGTCTCCCATGGTGCAATGGTATCACTTTTGGTTCCGGATTGAAGGATCATGTGCTTGAAACAAATTGGGCATACTCAGTTCAAACTTCACGTTCATTGTTTCAGATCGTGTTGCAGCAATTGGAAAAACTTCCGTGCACATAAACTGCCCTCTGATACAAATTTGTTCAAAATGGACCTGATTTAGAGTCCTTTTTCAGGTTTCCGTGAGTTTTCCCTAATCAGACGGGATGAAACACGCTTGGTGTACAAGTAGATAAAGGACGGGAATGATAGTTTCCGTGGAGATATTGATAACTTGAATTACTTTAATCAATGGTATGATATACATTTGTCAGTCTTCACTAGGATATACAGTTCCCCTTTATAACTCCTCTTGCAAATGCAGGCATACTGCACACTGGCAATTCCTATCGAAGGTCGAACTTTGCCCGATCGATCACGTTCGAATGAAAGTAGCGCACTACTTGACTGTTCCCAATGGAATCTCGTTTAGTCGCGGTTAGGGAATTTGAACCTCATGAGTGCTGACGGCTGACAGTGAAGAACATTGGCTAAATGTTACTATTACCCTTGTACTTGATGATTGTTGAGAGACCGATTCATATGGAGTTATTAGGCCGGGTTGGCAAGTGAACATGTGGAATTAATCGATTGCGATTTGGTCGCGGTCAGCGGTGCGAGGGCACACCAGTCGAGTCAATCTCTTCACGGTCAGGGAGAATGAATGCGATGTAGACTGTGTTACTGTAACATGATGCCGGCCTTGACGACGTTCGTTTTTTTTTAGTGCCAGCGGATTCGTTTTATCCCGATTGAGTAACAATAAATTTGCTTTCGGTGTTTGATGAACAGCTTCTTCTGGTTCCTTTTTCAAAAGAATCATGTTTTTTGTTACTGCAGCGATTCACTCTGAATCAACTATTGACCCCAAACATCTGTTTACTCATGAAGTCTGCCAAAATACCGTTCAGAAATGACAACAAAAGGAGAATGAAATTGAAGTTAATCAACACTAGTCATCCTCTTCTAGGTTCATTGACTAGGATTATCACTATCAAAATTAATGTGACGAGCAGAAAATTCGTCGGGAAAACAAGATTTACACTTCGTTTGCTGATTCTTCCCTCGAATCTGCTTCTTGAAAATCCCCCTGATGATCGATTTTGATCTTTTTGGGACCGTGTGTAATTAATTGTTAACGCATTACGTAGAGATCACCTTGTTGGCTTGGTTGTACCAACCGAACGACAAACAACCCGTCTACAACAGTTCACCTAAGCTGAGATAGATTTCGTTTCAGATTGTGAGTGCAATGAAGGAATTCAACAATTAAGAGATCAGTAGTTGGTCACACCCATAACTGGTCACATGAATCGTACTCCCGAATAGAAGTTTCGTAACAAGCTCACGAGGTGTGCCCATTCTCTGGCACATGAAAACGTCTGGCAATTTTGCACAGAATGTTGTGCAAAACAGTGCAGTTTTTCTCTTGGTAGTGCTGCACTTGTTGATTCAGCTCCTGTAATTATTGTCAATTTTTGATCAATGATTTGCTCAATTTACGACAAGCAATAACCCCTAACCCAGTTCATGTTCATACAGGTTTGGCAAATGCGAAGTGCTTCGCATTGCCCTAATAACATGTTTCGGAGTGACCATATATAATTGCAAAATCAATGCGTCTACATAAACCAGTAGACATGTAAACGCATAAATAAGCATATATCTATTAATATAATACATATTTTTATATATATATATATAGTGCGGAAAAATTTCCCCGAAACAAACTGAAAACTGCGGACGCTAATTACACCACCAAAGTCAAAATGTTTGTCCGAATCGGTTGTACAGTTTGCGGATGGGGCTTAGCTTTATATGGAAGCTAATTCACATTACATGTGCTTAGGTGTCGACAATAGGTGCACGGCAATCATGTTTCCGACGATTAAATAGCTGGCGAACAAGCTCGTTTTCAGTGATTCGTACTCATGCCATTACATCACTATATATATCTTGACAAAATATTTTCACTATAGGAAGGATTGGATTAGTCATTTACAATTAACACCACAAATCCCTTCCCCACCCATATTTGTAAATGACTAATCCAATCCTTCCTATAGTGAAAATATTTTGTCAAGATATATATAGTGATGTAATGGCATGAGTACGAATCACTGAAAACGAGCTTGTTCGCCAGCTATTTAATCGTCGGAAACATGATTGCCGTGCACCTATTGTCGACACCTAAGCACATGTAATGTGAATTAGCTTCCATATAAAGCTAAGCCCCATCCGCAAACTGTACAACCGATTCGGACAAACATTTTGACTTTGGTGGTGTAATTAGCGTCCGCAGTTTTCAGTTTGTTTCGGGGAAATTTTTCCGCACTATATATATATATATA
>LUCM01004950.1:236315-273163 GCA_008360955.1 Fasciolopsis buskii
GTGATGAGTGTAAATGTTTTCCTAGTTTATTTTTTACCCTTCCGTTTTTTGACTGAAATGCGACGTTATTTTTTGTATGCATAGGTCCATACAATACAATGCAGTAATCATCTTTGCATTATATAACGTCCATATCTGTCACTGGATTTTGTAGGCCACTGAACACTTTGCACCAGATGAACAGCTCCTAAGCGGATGCCATTTAATGTAGTGTTGATTTTCGATCAACTGTCCTTGGGAATCAGCCCAGCCAACGTGACGGTAACGAGGTTCGACTCAAGACCTTTCGTCCAAAACTCGGACCCCAGTTCCTGCGAAATGGATGTGTACCTCTTGTCATTCCTAACGCCTATGTAACAGTGGTTCCATGATTTTCAGTGAGAGTTTAGAGGTTGACAATGAAAGAAGAATCCTTTGGCCCTTTACACCAAATCTCATACCATTACAAAGCGTGAATTAGAAGTCTTCGGATATTTTAAAATACCCGTCATTGGATCGGTAGCTGCGAAGTACGGTGTTCTACTAAGAGCCGTCCGCAATCATTAGTGGTTTGTAGTGATTTCACGATTGAAACAAACGGAAGTACGAACAATTGATGAACCAACCTTTTTCGGTAGGCCCATACACCCCCCTCCGTCTGTTTTGTGAGTAATGCTGTTTATAGGCTGACGTAACTTCTGAACTGGAGAGATCGGACAGAGTTGACAATTTGCTTTTGAAGACAAATAAACGGACTATGAAGCCAAACCACATCCACTTCTATGTTAAACATTTATCTTTGGTTAACTGCATTAGATACATTCTAAGATGAACGTGAATCGTGTGTCAGAACGGAACGCGTTTCGGGGTGTGTCGAAAATGCGAAAAAGCAATATGCCATGTGATATGTTATCTGAAATAGTTGAATTATGAAATCGATTCGGTTGGGAATGCTTGTAATGGGCCGATTTTTTGGTTGGCATGAGTAACCATTGTAAACGTCCATTGAAACGTGCTAACCACGACAACCAGAATGTCGGCTTGTCACCAAGGTTCCTGTCCATGCATTTCAAAAGAAGCAATTCCCTTCGAAAACGTTTTCTTTTACACGTTGCTCATGTATAAAAGTTGCGTCAGGTTTGCCCCAGTACCAGAGCTCAGCGGCTCATGCATTTTGAGTACTAACAAGGAAATTTCCTGTGTAACATGAGAATACACAACACTGTGCCCGACCGAAAGTGGCTAGGACAAGTAGTCAACAAAGTTGTGTGTAAACAGAAATTTCATCCAAAGTTATCCAACATTTCGGGACTCCTATGCAGTTTTCATGAGCTTATCTTTCTGGTGAAGTGTATCCTAGATTCACTCCTTCGGTATCACATGGCATATCAAGCTCGTATTGGGACGAAATCCTTGGAACAAACATTTCCTGATCGAATCCAACAAAATGGGCTTGGTTATATTTTATGTCTTATTGCAGACAAATCCGAGGAAGCGAGTGGGCATTAACTAATTCCATGGGACATCCTATGAACGGATTACTTTAAAATGTTGTCACCGTCTTACTAGGTTTACCTCCTGATAGTAGCATTAACTTTCCGCTTCTACTTATGGAGCAAAGCTAACCACCGCATAAATTCCATTCAAGTTATTTGGTGTCTCATTCAAGTCACAACAAATTCAACTGTTCCTGTATTCTATTGTCCGGACACCAACAGGATTATTTCCATTATCCGCTCTATTTCAAACTCTTGTTTTTGACCCTTTGTCTCCCGTACTATTCACTTTGAAGACTGCTGACTGGGAAGTGGAAAGATTGCAGCCGGTGACATTCGCACTCAGACATCCACCTACTGAACGGTCATTTCTGTTGTTAGCATCCCTGTGCACCAGTAGTTTTATCAAAATAATTTGTAAAACATTGCAAAAAGTCTTATTCATTTGTACTAACCCAAAAATGATGTAGTACAACAAGTGAGTTTACTCGCGACTATTGAGCAAAACCATCGTCCCTAGAACCTTTTCTTAGTTCATGAATCCTTTTCACCGCTTATGATTCTTCCAATTAGTGCTGCACAACCGTTCAACTGCATCCTTGGATTACAAAGGTCTCCCAACTATCCTAATTAAAAAACACATTTGGTTGATTCTTCTGTGTTTTTGCTGGCCGTTTTCCGCACTCTGGTTGATGCATATGCTTTTTCGACTTCGACGCATCATTGTTGTCGAAACACTGACCCCATGACCAGGGACGATTGAGTGATAAATAATCAACCTTTCGACGCATTCAACAAACCATATTTGGAGCTCCAGCCCGATGTATACTTCTCTTCAGTCAAGTTGATTGAAGCACATGATCATTCGGGATCTTTTTATATCCAGGTTAAATTGATTAATTGGTTTTGTAGCCGACGTAACTCGTGAGGTTGAAGACCAGTTCAATCTCTTTTTATAGCTAAACATCAGAGAAATCCCGTTCTGTTTAGTGACAGGTAAATTAAACGAATAAAAGCATTAGGATAAGGAACCCCAACCCCAGAGTTGCAACTTTGTTTTACATTCTTTTTATTGATATATCGTCAAATCACCCATTGTTGCAGGTACAGAATAACTCTTCACTGTTACAATTTTGTTATCAAATGCAAGCCTTTGGAAACAGATCATAAATATTGATCCCGTGAACAAAAACAACAATTGCATCAGACTATCCTTAGTAGTCCCCTAGTGTGTTTGCTTGCCGCCTATGTGGTCCACTGGTCTCCAAAGAATCCAGTGAGATCATTCGCAACAATTCGCCTGTGCCAGTCCGTGGTTCGAACTACATAACCAGTGGTTCTGCACCTCACAACCGTCCATCGCTTTTACCCGCACCACTCGTCATCTCTGTGACAAGCTGTCCGCCAATTTCGATACCATCAGCTACCGAAAGCTCGTGTACAACTTGTTAAAGCTCAAATAGAAATACAAGTATACATTAGAAGCACTTTGACAATCGTCCGAAACTTATTCGACTTTACTGTGTCTGAGCCCAGTTAATTAACACGATTCAACTATGCTGGCACCCGTAGATGTCACGTAACTGCCAGTGTGTGTGTGTGTGCTTGCGTACTTCAACGCTAAGAATACGTTCCACTTAGACAGGCCACCATGTGCGTGCATGATTTATTCAATAAAACATTTTTTACCACTTGTGTATATGTTGCCGTGGCAAATATTTATGCGTGTTCTTTCTGGTTCGAGTGTATTTTGTCAAATGAAAACCGGTATTACATACGAATTGAATGAATGCTGGTTAAAATACAATTTGCGAGGGATAAACATTCTGGATAACCAGTAACTGCAATCACATTAATTTAAGATTGTGTTGTAACAAATGTTTGCATGGAACAATTCCTAGTGATTGGGGTTTCTTTGACTGGCAATTTCTCGAGGGAAACGATGAAAACAAGCTGTTCTTTCTGGTTTAAACGTAGTTGCAGAAGTCTAATTCTGACGGTGAATTATTAAAAATGCTCACCAAGGTTTGGTCACCAAATGAACCTTTTGAGGTTTATTGGGAAGAACCTCTATGGGAAGTAAGTTGTCTAGCCCTAGTCGCTGGTAGTCAAATAAAATGGAGGAGAATGCACCGTCTGTGTGCATTCATGTCGAGGATTACACCTATCTATTGAATCAAGAATAACACCCGTTGGTGTACTGTACCTGCTTTGGACTCGGTCGTCAGCGTCGCACTTCTTCACTAGGGTACATATTTAATGAAGACTCGTAATAAATGCTATCGTGGATCAACTACAGTGACGGAGTTCCATTAGGGCAGACCAGTCTTGGGGATGGGCTGCATATCGCTAGATTTCTGTTCTTTATCAGTCTCCATCCAGTGAGTTTGTTGATTCAGGAATCTTGCTCGTTTTTACTCGGCCTCGGAGTTCGCATTTTAAATTAAGATGACTGCTACCTCAACAAATGCAGGAGACCAAATAATCGGTTCTGACAGTCGATGAAGGTTAAATAAACAAAGAATAACTACCGACAAGCAAATAGCATACTATCGAAACCCAAGAAAAATACGGCAGACGAAGCGATTGGTCTAGTTTTAGGCTGCATTTCTGGGCGCAAACAGAAGAAAATAAGATTAGCATAATACAAGGAAGAATGTGCCCATAGATCAAAAGAACACGGTCGGAATCAAAACAAAGTGTGAAGCAAAACGAATCTATATAGCCTGAGCTAGAAGTGGAAAGAAAGGGCACGTGATTTACTAGCGTGATTCACATGGTCACATCAACCGATAGACAGTTCACTGCTTTTTCGCATAAGTTTAATAGCATATGAACTTACGGTAAGAAAACAGACAGGCAACTTCGTATGAGAGTAATCTTTGACCCCAGCTCCACCTTTCTACCACTATTTGTCTTCGAGGCCAAAATGACGAGATTTTCGTGCATTGTTTATTGCATATCTGTTAGCCAGCCTACGTCCAATTACGTTAGTCACAGAATGGCTGAACCATCAAAAATCTGCATGTCCCTTTATTCTTAGGTTGTCTTAACACACTTTCCCGATTGAATTTCGTGTAATATCTAAAAATGCGTTGACAAACGACCGAGAGTTGGTGAAGTCGATATCCAGCCTCCAATTGTGCCCACATAGGATGTCCAATATTTTCATACAGGTCACCTATGAGTTGACGGATGTAAGAGAGAGAGATAGAGAGAGAGAGAAAGAGAAAGAAAGAGAGAGTAAATACACGACCGGGTTCCGCAGCCGGTTGCAACGATTCTGAATAGCAGCTCTGTTTTTGGTGGTACGTTTACAAATAAGAAACTGCATTTCATGAAGCAAAACGGCAAAGCCGAAAACGAGCGTATACCCCGGACGAAATTGCACGGTCCGCCGATTGTGATGCTTTCGAAAATTTCCACTGGTAATTTCTGTAATGTATTAGTACTTGATACGTGTAATGAATCAACAGCAAATACCTTGAATTTATTCACAAGTTTCCTTTATTCTATCTGTACGCTGGCTGCAATTGGGCCATTCAAACATGGGTGACTTTGGTTGTCTAGGTAAATGCGTCTGAACATGAAAAACTAAACCCTTCTGGAGCATGAATTTTTTACAAACGTTTTTGGAAGGGTCTAAGGATTTATCCTGGTCAGCCACGGTACATGATAACAAACTCGGCCATCCAGCAGACCCACTTATTTTATCAACTATTCTATCCATGATTGCGCACGCACCTATAGGCTAAAGATAATTATTTGTTAACTGGAACATTTCGCATTAACTAGGATCTCCTAATCATGATTGATTGTGAACAGAAAAACTCCGGTTTGGAGAGGATCATGATTTACATCAAAAGTCATTTGGGCGCGTTGCGTTCATCGCTTACATTGTTATCGCGACAGTGAAGCGGTGAACGAAAAACAATAGAATCTTCTGGTATCACAATGTAGCGGATGAGAAACTGGTTTCAAAGCATCGATCGACTTAAAAATTTTCTATTTAAAATTTTCCAGCATTTTAAATTAAATAGAGCAAACATTTGTATCATATTAAACAAATAAACTATGACAAGGGCATAAATTTCACAGACAAAATCAATCATATCCGAAAGTAACCACAAAGTTACTTAAACGTTTGTTACAATTTCACAACAGAAGTCTATTCCTCTAATCCCGTCGTAGATTATTATCGAAATTTCATGCGCTACCGCTCAGATAAACATGAACACTAATTGAACTCCTCAAGTTTCGCCGGATTTGTAGCATGAATTAATCGCATAACAAAGCAGGGAATATGGTTATCGTGCACAATGGTATAAAATGCTGAGTGCCTCATTCCAAACACCCAGTAATAGTGTTGATGAATGAGTGGCAAGTGGTAACCTGAAAAACACTTATAAAATGATAGTTTCTAAGAGGAATTTCTTTGACAAATTTGTCCCGCTTTCTTCTTCCTGTCCGAGTGGTTCACTCTCACACGGAACATCCTCATTAACAGAGCATGCATTCCGGATGGGGGGATTTTGTTGTTGTAGAAACGGAGATATTCCACTTATTCTAAGAGGATAGCCAATATAAGAAATGTCACAGTCTCCAAAGAAGCTCCGTGTCTTACACTGCCAGAATTTATTTATCCTCTTACTCCGAGTAGAGTGGTTTTCTNAATCATACCCCGAACTGAATCTTGGTTATTTCCGAAGTGTGTTTCGTGTTTTGAATTGATAAATAAAAGAGGTCTCCTAACCAATGGATATTGAGTTGGAAATTCCAAGCCTTCTTGAAGTATGAAGTAGAGACAATTTCACTTTGGAGGTGCAGGATGCCACATCGAAAAGATCAAAAACCTGCTGAAAGACAGTGGTGAGCCCATCGATTACCACTGTTTATCAATAGTGGATTCTTATCAAAAATGTGTCAAATTGCCGTGAATTAATCTCACTTTGTTCTTCTTAACCAGTTCGTAATGTGTCTTGGGTCAAATATGAATAAGGTGGCTAAAATGGGTTATCAATTGATTTTCTAGCCTATCTGGTCACTAGACAACTCCGAAGCGTACAACCTTTTATCGAAAAGATTCTCTGGTTCTTGCTGAATGAAAAGAATTCAAAAAGTGAAAAGGAAATTTCCCATGTAAAGCTTATTGCCGAAGTTTCGATATGACCTGTATACTATCATTCCCACGAGGAGGACACGTACGAGTCAGTCGACATCGGTCTAGGGCGACCCTAGTCACGTGTGATTGTTGGTAGAGACAAACATCAAATGCTCTGGCCTGAGATAATAGAAAACGGGGCAGTCTTCGTATGTCCTCTAATTATTCAGCCTTTTAAAATGAGGACAAAAATTAGTCAATGCAATCAGTCGCGTATTTCCATTGTTTGACTGCTTTGCTCCTGAAAGAGCTAAAAAAGGTTTTTGAATTTTTGAAAAAGAGAACTTTAAAAATTCGTAGAAAGAAAGAGGAGCTCATTAAATTGTGCTGGCTTATATGTGTTGAGATTTTTGCGGCCTTCTCCTTTATCGGTAATTGTTGATTCCTAGTCAATAGAAATTTTATTTCACACTTTAGCTCATCTTTGTACTCTGAAATATAACATGCTTAAACCAATAAATGAAACAGGTTGGCCAACAGTTTCCATACACGGTAATAAAGCTTGACGATCTTTTCTGCGAAATTGTCGAAGCCGTATAAACATTGTCGTTTAACAGGTTTGTTGACGGCCCCGAGGAGTCGCACTACGATAAAACCATTGACGTTCGGAACGAGTCGTCACATATTTCCATCGACCAAATCACCAGTGAAAACCATGAAGTAATTTGCTATAAGAACTGGTCCCCATACTTCGATTGGAGCTCTAACCATAGATGGACAGTGTACTCCTAGATCTTACTCTGAATCCATGTGGCACTCGAGGTTGACTGGTCTCAGGCTGCAAAGGGGCCAAGTGCTAAGCTTAAACATCTCGGCAGAGGTTACGGTGAAAAGAGGATTTTGGGACCATATTAGAGTGTGGCAAGTTGGTAAAATAAATTAGGAGGATATTGTGAAATTAACCGTTGGCAGTCAGTGTGACTGAGAATTGTGCATCTTGGGGAATTATTGAACATCCAGTCCTGTCAATTGTCTTCGACACCAACGGTGCAGCCCTGAGTTATTTTCAAGACTTCCAATGGACAAGGAGGTATTAATATCATTTTATTACTAACGGTTCTGGCTTCCTACTAGTTCAGTCTACCGCCGACAAGTGAATGCGGTCACTTGCTGCCAGAATGGGATCAACCCTATACATAATCCACCATATTCAAGCCCATCAACGGTACACAGGTGCACAAGCAAAAGCATTCAGATTTGGTCAGACGGCGATTCGGAAATTGCCGGAGCAGCAGAAATGGGCACACGTGACCTAGAATACCAAACAGCCAACTGTCTCATAAGAAGTGCTCGAGGGTGACGAACAAATACAATCAACAAAATGCAAGGTTGGTGGATGTTGATCTTAGTACTCAGCAACAGCAATGAGAATTCGCGAAGTACGTAATTTACGGGCATGTTATTAATACCACACAGAACTAGGAATCTTGGTGCCAAAAGGTCAAGAGGTTGTTGATAGGAATGCAAAGTGCATTCAACGGACTCTCAATGCACGAGCAGCTTTTCAATACAGCCTAACAATTGTGTTCAAATTCTATTTGCAATCACCACAGTTGGTTCATCATATCATTATTACCCCGGTCAATGATCATCACAGCTGCCGTGACGGCTTACTGACCAAGTCAATCGACAGATTCGACGAAAATGCCGCATAAAAAACTCAATTTATAATGAAACAGCAAATTAACTAGCAGAATATTCGATCAGTCGGTGTCGATCGCAGAAGACCAATATTAGCGATTCGATTGTGATTAATGAACGAATGCTTGTGCCTGCTCAGCCTGATCATTTTTTCAACTAGAATTATTGGGAACGGACGATAGCAACCGGAAGATAGAATCGATTGAAGATTAACAGGTTGACAAAATAGCAGACGGCTACGCCTCTTCCTACGTTACACAACACACAGGTGTCTCCGAAATCGGTCGTATCCAGTCAAACCAAACTATTCAAGCAGATGCTAGTGGACAGGTGACGCGCTGCTAATGTTAACCTGCGCAACGATGTAGTCTGGATGGAATGGTGCCAGAAAATACGGAACCAGCCATTTTGAATTAGAATCGCCGAAATATTATCCGCTGTGTTGAATATTGGGTAGACGCACAACAATATCCTAGGTCCGTTTGGATATACACTGTGAGCTGTGGCACAATCTTGTCCGCGGTCCACGGAATCCGAGGCAAAATATGGAACTGCTAATTCGTTCCTTTGCGGGGGAGGGGCCACTGGGCTCGTACGTCTTCTGCTCTGACAGGCTCCCGTGGCCTGTCCAGATTTTACATAAGGTAGTCTTTACAACAGCAGATGTAATGGATTATGAAGTGAGGAGAAAAACGATGGCGGGTTGTATGAAGGTGTGGTTGTTGTTGGTGCATGTGATAGAGTGCTAACGATTCAGCAATTGTAGTGAGCATTTGAAAGCAGGCAGCATTAACCGATAACTGAAACAGATCCCGGCCAATGGGCAGCACTTGACCGGTCAGCTTTTCTCACGGCTGCGATTGGTCATTTCAAATCAATGGTTTTATCGATCTGCACAAGTTCCATATTTGAACTGGAAAACCAGTTCGTACAGTCACAGTCTCATCAAAGCAGTCCAGGCAGGCTTCTGCCTGCCGGATTTGATCCAGTCGAGGCTTCGCGTTGCAACGCTAAACGTCACCGATCCTCCTCAAGGCAGTTTCCAATGAAAATAGTTACTGAGATTCACCTTGAAGATCTTTTCTACTGGCCCATTATATCGATTCACTTAGTTTTGATAGTTTAGTTCCATTCTCGCCTAACTCAATATTTTTGTCGGAAGTGATAATCCGACGGGTAGGTTGTACGCCGGCATCTCGATTCTGGCCGTATGCAGTTGGTTGAACTTGGCGCGCTACGGCTCATGAATTTTTCCCTCATTACTAATAGTTTCAGGTCAGAACGCTTACAGGCCGCTAGAAAGAAATGTTGGCCAACTGACAGCTACAGGACCAAAATAATCTGAGTAAGACGTGGATTAAAGCTACACAGATATTCTATCAACGTTGGCTTTCGTCACATGAAGCAAATCTACTGGATGCGTGTAACAACCTGGGCGAGATAAGCCACGAAATGGCGTCAGGGGGCTAGTCGGCTATCAACAGTGCAATATTTCGGAATCTCGTAAAATTAGTTTCAAAATGGTACGCTAAGTTTCCCTTAGCTTAAAGACAGTTCCATTCAGCATTGCTTCGTTTCTTTGGCACTGAAGACGAGGATGTTCAGACAACTTCGTCATGAAATTGTTTTTCACTTTCAGCAATCTTTTGTTTTCATTATAACTATAAAACAGAATTTTTATTTAGGTTATTAACGTGACTACTGTAACAGTACCCTTACCGACTACTTTATTGTCGACATACGTGGAGTTATAACAAAAATACATGGCAGACTTACAAGACTGCCGGTCATGCTAGAGAACTCCTCTCGACTCCGACAACACGTTAGTATGCACCAGAATGTCCATGTGTTTTGACAGGCGTTCCAAACGCGCGCTGCAGCGTCGGTCAAATTGCTATCTGATCCAACTCCCCTATCAATCTTTCGAAGCGTTCTGGCTGCAAAAGTAGGATTGTCCCAACCTCAAAACGCTAACCATCACCAGTCGCTCAACAAAAATGACTTGCATTCTGCCAGCTTGATGAGTTGCGGCCTGACCTGTCGCGTTGTGACACCCTGGAGTTCTGCTGAGTATCTATGCCCTCTTGACGCACTCCAGTCCATCCCGGCTGGTAGCGCGTTTGATAAGGTACACCACGTAACGAGATGTGAACTCAATTCAACCTCGCGTAGGGATCGCGAGATCTGACGGTCTCAACGAGCTTCGGAGATGGAATATGCTGCCGCTATGGGAGATTCCCGTAAGCTGAGCTACCTGTAGGAAGGTATAAGGAGTAAGCCAAACAATCTGTGCAGCCGACGGTGCGCCTATCCACAATCAGCAGTCTTGTGCGGTGGGCAGAGCAATACCTGGTGCAATTTAGCTGACCCTAATCGTCAACATCTCCCTCAGCCATTCCAGCAAGCGTCCAGTGGCCTGTCAGAACTTATCCACCTACTGAGACGGAGATCCTCAGGGAAATCTGAGCCCTAGGACGTCATAAAGCACCGGTCTCCGATGGCCTTTCCCTGACTCTAAGGGTGGAGGGATAGAGCTAGCCAGAGGACATAATCGTCTCCAGTAGGGTATGGCAAGACTGTCCTATATCCCCATTTTTTCTCAACATTGTCATATAAAGTTCTACAGAACGCTTTATCTGTACTTTCAGATAATGGAGTTGAACACCCCCTAGGAACAGAGCATTCGGCCTACATTGTGCTGATGATGTTGTCTTGCTGATTGACAATGCACAGGCAATTCAATGCGCGTTGGGCCGCTTGGTAATTGAGGTCTCTAGGTGCGGTATGTGATTTACGCCTTCAAAATGCAAGGTTATTCTTCAAGACCGGCAGGAGCCTGTACATGCACTCATCTCTTGTGATGATCAGCTAGAGGTAGTCAGTAGCTTTGAATAGCTCGGGAGTCTGATTACACGTGGCGCTTGCTTGAACAAGCTAGACGGAATCCGAGCTAGGTCAGTGGATGACATCAAATTATCGCGACATCAAACTGCTGACCTACTTTTGTAGGTTTGGTCCTAATACCGGAAACTGATGTCACCTCCAGTTGATGGTGTGCGTTTTTAACCAAAACCGATATCTATCAATAATACTTTGATAGTTTAGATTATGCCTTTATATCGGTCAGGTGGGTGTCTCTTTAAATCACAGTTGAACCATGTGACGAAAGGTAGGCGAATTTTTCATCCAGCCTAGTTAAGTACTTTTCATAAGTCGAGGGTAGGTCGCGGTTGTCGCTTGAGTCACCCGGTCGAGCGATCTGAAGACGGAGACCCGCTTAGCTTGCTTGTGCTAATGTTACCACTTGTGTGTTCCAATGCTGTTTCTAGCTTTTGTTGTCACTGCTGCTGTTGAGATTCCCTATATTCTGCGTACGATAAAACAATCGTAGCAATGCATTGATGGAGAGGACCAAGTTGAGAAAGTTTGTTACCAAAATTTTGGTTGTAAAATAACTTGCGTGACAGTGAAAAATCGTTGCTAGTTAGCAGATTTCAGGAACGACTTGTAGTCAACCTTGACGTCAACCTACAACAATTGTTTTAGGATTCTTCCCCAAGACTGTCGATGATGGGCAAGCAGCTCGCCATCGTTGCGTGCAATTTCAACAAAATAGATTGCTTTATTGGAAAATTCCCACTGAACATATTGAGAAAACACAAGTTGGCGAACAAACGCTGCGGAAGCTGTCGTGATTCGTCTTCACAGTTTTCCACTGTGCTCTCAAAAACAATTTGTGGTTGCGCTTCAACTCCTCTGACCCACCCTCTGTCCAAATGCAAACACTAGACAACACAACGGTTGACGCAACTCGTTCTTGTGTATTCAGATTATGTATGTAGCACCACAAATCCTTTCCACACCCATATTTGTATCTGACTAATCCAACCCTTCCTAAAGTGAGTTTTTTTAAGTATGTAGTGATGTAATGGCCTAAGCACGAATATAGCTTTACGAAATTGAGGCGAATAACAAGGAACTGAAGTTTTGGGTGCCTTAGTTTGGATCAAAGATCTGGTCAGCTGGTCGAACGGTCAGCGTTGTGGCATCGCGCATGTCGGGGTTAGGAACTGTCTACCGTCAGTGACTTACTAATTTAACAGCCTTTTAGCGGTCGCCGCAGGCATCCAGAACTGGTATTCGTTCATCGTGCACTAAATGAAGGAATTGAAATCATGTTTCTGTCTTTATTAGGTATGTCGGAATTTTGTATCCATTACTCTTAGAAGAAGAAGAAGTAATTGGGTTTGAAATTTGTGGCTACGTAAATCACCAACTGTAGAAGGTGTTGAATGGCTAGGTTAAATGAATAGATATTGAATGAATGGATAGGTTACGTTCAGCGAAATTCATAACTTTGCTGCTGGTGTTTACATCAAGTTTACGCATTCCTTAACGAACGCACGACTAAGCAAACGGTCATCTGTGGAAGTTTTTGGTGTGCGACTGCAATTAACAGAACAGGACGTGTTTGTAACTGAATCATTGGTTTGGATGCATGTGTGTACGTGTGTGTGGGTGGGTGGATGGATGGTGAAGTCAGATGAGATGCTTTCCCGACAATAAAACGTGCCTAATTTATGGTACAAATTCTGTACTTACGTGGATATAGCTCATAGAATTTTGTATTTGCATACATCAGATTACGGACTTAATACTGATGGATTTGTAACCTAAGAAGAAAACAGTACAGGGGAGAGAGACGAAAAAAGACGTTTGCGTAGGTTTCGATACACGTCAAATTTTCCAGATTCTCCAACTATGTCATCTGATGTTCACCATACCCACGGTTCTTCTGTCCCATTTGGGCTACCCAGTTTCCAAATCAGGGATGGAGTATGTCTCAAGCGGCCTGACCTCAAGCATTTAGTCGGGCGACCTAATCAGAAAGGAAGCAGAGTGAAACAGCATTTGCAAGCTGTTGGGAGCAGTTGACCGATATTTCTGTCCATATACTTTCCAATCTGTTCACACCAGAGGCCCAACAGAGCCGGTTCGTAGGTCTCCGTTCTCTGGCAATATCTTGAAAGAACAAAAGATACTATGAATTTTTATTTTGTTGTCAGTCTCACTCACCACGCGGCAGTATTACAAAAAAACCTTTTGGGGCATTTTATTGGGTAAACGCGTGCCAGGTGAAAAGTCCTCACCTCACCAGTGCTGCTGTCGCTTATCTACGCCAGCTTATTCGGGGGGACGAACTCCTACCTTATTCTTGAATTGACATCAAAATTACAGCCCCTTCCATATCCAATACCGGGGGATAGGTCCGGTTGCCCGTAACTGTGCTCTTTGCGCATAGCCAGGAAAACGGACGGCAAGAAGTAACAACGTTTAGGCCCAGAATTCACAGATAAATTGTCTCACTGAATTTTTTTGATTGAACATCATTTTGCGGTACAAAATCACAGTGATAACGCCTAAATTTGCAGAAAAATCAGCACAAATGCCTTTTTCGCTGGGTACATGGGCATAGATACAAGTATTTCGTTAGTGACTGGGGACGAATAGTTCATATAAACGACAGTAAATGAATAGCCATTAGATGACAGGAGAGTTTGGTGAGAAAACAATAAGACTAAAAATAGCACAATCAGCCTATGCCTAGTTACGACGAGGTTCGAACGCAAATGATTGGTTGATAACATCAAAGATCCTTTTAGATGCCGGTAAAGAGGATATGATTGGTCAAGCAGTAAGGGACGGCCGAATTTTGATTTGCCTCACCTGATCAGTCACTCAGATGAAGATCCACTGGTAGATACATGCAAGCGCACAAACATACGCACTTACAAACACACAAATATTTTACTAGTTCCATAGACCTAAGTAAGAAACGACAAGATGCGACGAACTAGATCGTTTTCAACTATTCGTAGTTGGCCCACCACATAACATCGAATATCAATTGCGACAAATGAGAGAGGTTACAGTTCTGCTTATCGAAACCTGTCCTCTAATACGTGTATTTGAAATACATATCTGTACCTCTGGAACAGAGCACAGTCGAAACTACCAGGTGCACGGAAGCGGTTGTGTAGCTGGATTCCTTTCAGGATGCCAATCTGTCGTCCTTCGACTAAAGGCAAGAAGCTGAAGGCCGTGAGATTATTTTTGTCGAGCCAAACCGACTGAGAACGAAATGATGATGAACTAACCAATGAAGCCAGTGAACAAGCAGTGCGCCAAATTTCACCCTGAAGTGCCTTGACCAAACAGCACCATGTACATTTCAGCATACTTCAAGTAGTCAGCTAATTGTAAGGAAATTTCTTCCAATTAATTAATTGGATTGGGACGTCGATTTACATACTGTGCAACCGATTTCACGTTACGCCTGGCTCATCTTAAAGTAATTCATGTCAAAGTGTCTCGTTTAGAAACTAAAATCAGCCCCCGTTTTGTGATTTGCGATGTGCGTTGAAGTATGATAGACCAGAGTCACTCAATTCAGTTAGGCATCACGTGGTGCAGCTGCCTGTAATTGCTTCATGTCTTGAAGCCCTGAAGTCTTGTAGTACGTCACAGGACAGAGGCTAACAAATGAAAATCAATTCCAAAATTGGATAGCCTGCTGGTCCCTACGATGGCTGAATCACAAATGGCAGCATCGATCCGACGACTACCTAATCCTGTAACAACATGAATTCCAGAGCAGTGGCTAATTGTCTTTTGAGTGACCTATTTAAGAATGCTCACATGGAAGCAAAAAAACCAAGATTTTATGTTTATAAAGTAATTTAAGTCGCTTTGGTGATCTTACTGCTCAGAACAGCCTCTATAACAACTCGTGCCCACAACAAAGGTCTGAAAGGGATTCGGAGGATTTTGAGGGCGATGAGTGAGTCAAGGAAGCTACACCGCTTGGAAAGACTGTTTTAGCTGACAGCGGGAACCGTGGAGACCTCTGCTTGCGATCTTAGCTGTAGATGAGAATCGACTATTCACCAGTCATGGTAGATTACTCTAAGCCTGTTGATCAGTCAAATTTCCTTCATTATGTTCGCTAAGGGTTCCGAATCTACTAGATGTGAATACAGATCCGTAGTAATAGTCTTGATCACTATAGTGTTTAACGGATCCGGCTAAAGTTCACAAACCTGTTCTGATGGACGTCTCGTTGTACTGCTGACTTACGCTGTCCCACTCCAACAGGCAAACAAGCGCAAACAGGACGAGGCCATCGAATCTGGAGCGATACCTTTTAGGATTGAATACACAGTTGAGTTTACTATAGACAAGATTTGCAATTTCGTCTGTTCAATAGTCCCGGATAATCTGCAATGAACGACGTCCCATGGAGTCTCCTTTTAGAAAACAGACTGAAGCAATGAGCTTTCTTTTCTAACGTTGTATTCTTGTTTCGTTCGTGAAGCTTTCAGGATAGCCCTTTTGTCGTAGCACCCCCACAGAAATTTAAACTGTTCTCTTGTGTCTCTGTGGTAGAATTCCGTGTTCTATTTACCATTCAGAGCCCTCATATTTGTTCTGCTAAAAGCCACAGGGAACAGCTGAGACAAATTTGCTGCTCTTTCTGTGTACGGACAGTTGTGTGGAGCAGTTAATTCGGCAATTTAACCAAACAGGTAGACTGTCCTGTTGCTTGCCTCCTTCTCGGACAGATGAATGTACATAGTATACATGTAACAATAGCTTAAATAATGTCGTCAACAGACTAATCCATGGCTCCTGTCAGATATTGTATGGATTCGAGGAAAAAAATCGACGAAGAGATTCCAAATGCGACCGCATTGCACCACATATTTTTGACGAAAACATTGCCCCTTTAATTTGAATATATATATATATATAAGAGGTTAGATAATGGTGTTCTTTCTGGTAGCCCAGGTTCAACCTGATGGTATTGGTTTGCTCGTTGAGCTCGTCACTTTGATTACAAACGTTTCATCACTAACCGAGGTGGCAACGTCAGTGCTATGATCTTGTGGCGAGCGACTGGTTGCCATCGTCTGCTTAAATGGGTCACCCATAGTCTTCAGTTGTTGATTGGCTACTCTAGGTGGAGTGGCAGGATAGATTTGCTGCCCAACTGCTTTGTTTACCTTTGTCTGCTGTTGGAATTTTGTGGGCTGAATCAATGTCCGTTTCTACTGGCTTGTGCTGGTTGATCCTTTGATCAGATCGATAAGTCCAGATCGACGTTTCCGAGGCATGTCAAGTTCCGAGAAATTCCCTCGAATGCTTTTTTCTGCCCTTGGCAACGACCCTCGTGTCTTCGCAGTTGGACTTGTGACTTTTCCGGTCTTCGTGAACTGAAATTAGCGAAAGTGGATCTTGCCTTTTTGTTGACAATTGGCGCTCATGGATCGGTGTCCCGAGTTTCTTCCCGGTTTGTCCATTGTACTGATTTTGCAGTCTGCAGTCGATTTGATAGACAAAGCCAGTTTAGTTCTTGTCAGCTGTCGGTTCTTTGGTCTTCGATAGAATATTTCGTAGAGTTCTTGTTGGCTTCTGAGCCACTCTAACTTCATTGGGTTTGAGTAGTCTTGTTATCATTTCAGGGATATGCTTGAAGTACGGCCGAACAGTTAGTGCTTTGGCCCATTCGACGATCGTCTCTCGGCACTATTTTCTGTGGGTGCTTCGTCTGATGAAGCTTCGTGTAAACCGGCTACAGAGAAACATTTGAAACAGACGTTTTTCGTCTTGGTTCCTTCGCTCTGTAGTGATGCAGTGGAACTGGTCTGTTTTGATAGCCGTACATTTCGGAGGCGGATTTTTCTAAGTGAATTGCTTTATCTTTTACGGTGGAGTTAAAAACCGACTTAAATATATCGTTTACTTTAGGCCTCGTGTTTTTATGCATTTCTTTTGTTAGATGATTACAATTCCCGCATATTTCTCTCGCTTTGAAGCACTTCCAGTGTTGTGCATTCGCGATGCCGCCTCACTATTGATAGCAGACTAACCGGAGTAAATTGTAATTTCTTTAGTCCTAGTATTGATGACCGAAGTAAATCTGTGGCTAGCGTGAAAAAAGGTTCTTAAATCCAAATTTCATATCCAACTATTTTCCAGGACAGCAAAATGTTCGTCTCAGTGACGGTATCACTGACCGCGTTTTATCCAATTTCGGCGACAAGTAATTGTAAACACACTTAACTGGATCAAAGAGAAATTCATCCGCTGGTTTTCCCGAGTGGATAATCTTTCCTAACGAACCGCGATTTTGTCGTATTTGTCTAATAATTACATAGTCAACATTTACTTTGTAGGACTGTTTCTCTTCCTCCGTCAGTCTATCGAGCACTTATGAATATTAAAACGGTTTCCTTCTCAGCTCACTTATTCGGTTGGATAAACTGTCCTACTCGTTAAGATCCTGACGGCGTGAACAAGCACGAGTGATTGCAGTTAAATTTTCTTCTCAGAATAGACCAAAGCTACTTAAAAAATCCAAGTTCAGGAGACCACTGTCGATAAACGAAACAAGAAGATGCGTCAGAACGAAATCCTTGTAGATGCTTTTGTTAACTGTTCAATTCACGATGCAATAAATTTGTCGAATAACGCTACAGAGTACATTGAGAAACAGTAGAATATGTTGAACAAGCCCGTAATCATGTCGGTGCACAACACCAAATATGACTTGCATTGTATTAGATCGTGAGTGATATTTAAGACTTATACTAGTCAAAACCTGTTTTTCCTTGTGCGTATGTGTGTGCGTGTGTGGGGGGGGGGTCTCTAAGTGTGAAACGGATCACGATTGGAATTATCAGGTGGAGAAAGCAGTTCACACAGAAATGAATGCTAAGAACGTGGATGGAATAGTATCGTCCGAAGAGGATCACACCGGAAGGGGTGTTGAACAGGAAACAGGCTCCAAGTGAGATTAGACAGAGAGGGAAGTGAAATTCCATCGTGAACAGAGCATGACTACTTCCGTAGACGAAAGCATCGTCCAGGGGAATTTAGCCAGCTATATGTACATGTGGGAGGGCAGAAAGCACTCCAGATGAATGGTGAAATGCAAATTTCACCTAGAAGAATGAAAAGCTTTCTCAAAGCTCTTCGAGCGCTGGCATGTTTGACTAATCACCGAGACCCCCAGAAAAACTAGGATGGACTGGATATAAAAGTAGCACCCAGTTCTACATAAGCATTCCCAGGACATCCCCAAGAAACCATTACAACGAACGAAGTTAGTGTGAAATTTTTTGACATGTCACATGTGTCAAGAATGGCAATAAAATCCAACAATCAAATGGAAGCTGTACCAAGGAAAGGTGATCCTTTATTTGACCAAATAAGTCAAATTCCCTAATTGAGTTCCATTCAGTCACAATATTAACACTCCAAAGTTATCTAGACAAAGAAGTGGTTATAGACTTTCACAGCAAATGGATATTCGCGTATGTTCACTGATATTTGCGGAAGAATAAGCTTAAGACTACTGCAGGAGGGAAAAAACGAGTCGAAGAAAGCTATCTCATCTATTAGCTAGCACGTTAGATGTGCGGTATCTATTTATCGGCAGAAAGACGATCGGGTCAGGGGAAAACGAATCTTAACACTCTTCCAACAGGGTTGCCCAACCCAGGCTGCTCTTGCATCATTCGAGAGTTCACCCAGCGCGAGAGCGACGCACGCGAACAGGACGGGACGATGCAATGGACAGCGAATGGGAGGATCATGTGTAGCAGTGGTTAGTGAAAGAGATGCCCTTTTTTGCATTACGGAGAAAAGCGAACACGGGAAACCTGGCCTCGACGACCGCAGACACCTGGTGAACTTTGATTGTCAGACTAACCCTGGTCGGACTTTTGCTCCAGCCGTTAGCTTTTGATGCGGCTTCACCCATCGGTGGACTAAAACCCAAATATGAGCGTGGAAACTGTTGACCTCAACTGCATGCATGCCCTGGTGTTCACTAATCTGATTTCGGCAGACCGTTTCTTGACCTTATCGATAGGGGTTATTTTTCTTACATTGTTCAATGCCTCATTTCAACGGCAATTAACATTTCATGCGAACTGTTAAGAAAATGAAAAAATTACGTATTTGTCACAACTTGCATCTCTTTACATTTCACTCAACTACTGGTGCGTCATGTTTACCGAAATGTTCGGAAACTGGAGCAAAACGGAAATGTTTAATCTCTAAACTCAGTATGAAAATGCACAAATGTTGATTTCGCCTGTTTGCAGTTAGGATTGTACCATAATGTCCAAACTGAATGAGGTTCAGTTGAATGTGAGATATCTGTATGATTTCAGATTCCGTCGAATTTCACACACGAGGATTTCAGTTTCATTGGGTCGAGCAATTGAGCTAGGCTAAACTGGGCTCACCAACCCCATCCGCGGGCCCAGCAATGGAGAACCTCGGGAAAGTCGGGGTGCAAACGCACGGGGTAAGATGCGCTGGGCTACTCAAAAATCAAGATGATGACAACCCTAAACGAATGGAATGCAAGCAGTAGTCATATACTCAATGTTTGCGCTCCACACTAGCAGTCCAAAAACGAGTTACAGTAATTACGTGATTTTCAATCAATGAGAATGGTTTATTGGAGGAAGTATATCAGTTCTTGGTTGGGGCTACAAGTGATACCCGTTTGTCCATTTTTGGACATTCTCATGTGACTCGCCCACCTTCTGATATCCCGTGTTTCTTATCATCATCAATTGCAACGCGTCTCCATATTAACGGAAATCGTGGACATAAGGAGAGTTGGAAAATGGACTAGAAAGCATACATTGTGGTAAACACATTTCAGGGCCATTGAATGTTTGATTTCCTAAGCCTTCGCTTTTCACTTGTTGAATTTCAAACCTGTTCGGTCGATGCTTAAATGGAGTTGTCATCCATTCACTCTCCCAGTGATTTAAATGAGAATTTAATGAGAAACTAATAAAGGAATGCACAAGCATAAGAACGGTTGGACAGGAGAGTGCCGGGTACACATAAATGACGAGCGGAACTAATCGCAAAAATAGTCGTGCTCCTCCGAGGAGACTTTGTTACTCTATCACTAGGCGAAGCATACTACTGACAACAAGAACATTGAAACAGTTGCCATAACGTGACAGAATCATATTTAAAAGGTCACAAAAGTACTGAACGCAAACAAATTTAAGAGCAATCCGAAAAATTGATCAGTATACAATGAGAGTTAGAAGGCAGCGTGGAGTGGCAGTGTCTGAGATTTAGGCCACACTCGTTGGGCTGGACGGAAAACTCTGAGGGATGTGCAGTTATCAGCTGGAAGATGCCACCTCTGTGCTATCGTTTAGGGTGACTAATCTTTCTACCGTTTCGGAATTCCTGACTGGGTACCCAACTTACCTGAGCTATTCTTGGACATCAACGTTATTTCTGTTCGTGGAAAAAGAAATAGCCAAGGCGTAATTTCTTTCAGAAAGTGGAGGAACACCGATGGTGATGAAGATGACAAAGTATGAAATATTATCCAGTACCCCACAAGAAAAAATCAGTTCTAATGTAGGCATAAAAATGCCTTTACTATGACAGCGATACCACTTGATGACAGGACCGAACCAAAGATTTGCGGATGGATTGTTTGGAAATGCCAAACTGCTATATTTGGTCTCTATGCGAGTAGCCATATTGATGGTTTCGATTAACACAAGGCGGCTCTAAAGGTTTTCGGGTTTGATTAACAAACAACATTAGGGCACAGCCTTAACATCAATGCGATGAAACACCGAAAATATTACATAAAAAGAAATAACGAAATTGACTCGAAGCTGACAGCATTGCTTCGAGCTAATTGACTGGGGTAAAGAAAATCTCTTTTTCTTCTTCCGTTTCATTCATTTACTGAGGAGCCACTGCGCAGTAATTCAGGATTAGGGGTCCACAGCCAGTTGTAGACTGTTAGTCGGAGAAGAGATGGACGGCAGAAGGTTTGGAACTGGAAACGGCCGAATTCTGTTGTCTTAGTTTTGGTCGCTCGATCGCTGGTCGGATAGAAGGAATTAAATATAGATAGGGAGTTAACTTTCGTTATGCACTGAGCGTTTGCCCTGTTTTAGACTGGCATGAATCATTCAAAAAGAAGTTCAACTGTATACCTTACACCTTCAGCCGCACAATCACATCATGTGATTATTTCTCATTAGCGGACAGATTTTCTATTTTGAGAATTCCACATGATCGGTACAGAAGAATGTGTGAAATGAGGCGCATCTGAGTATTACGATCCACTGTCAAAGTACTTTTACTACTTCTATATGCTGCAATCATTTCGGGCATGTCTCATCGTCCGTGTGTGTCTGTGTGAGGCGAAAGTAACCAAATATTTGTATCCTCACATTGTCACCACATAGTACCTCGATGGAAATGCAAGAATTCACCCTGGCAATGCTTTCGCTTACCTGTACATACGTGTATGCATATGTTGTGTTTATGTGTGTGTACAATACCGTACGGTGGGTTGTAAGCAGAACTAAATGGCCATTGCTTGTGCACCGGAAAGGCACAAAAGATTCACCTGTGTTCTACTTTCAATTTGCACTAATGTACCAGCATTTTGAGCAGCACTTTATTCCATACAGAGACACACAAAAGGGTACACGCGATCACTAAGGGGTAAAGCTGTACAACCCGGATCCTATATATCGCGTCTGTTCTAAGCGAATCTACGCAATATTTCGTGAAGAACAAACTGGTGTTATTATTAGGTTGAAAAATATTACAAGAAAACTTGTAATGTGGGTCCATATAAACTTAACTCAGTCTGAGAGTTCAACGGCCAATCATCGAGTGACCAGTTTGATTCAGGTAGTAGGATATTAATTTTTTTATCACAGCCGTTAAGACAGCTAAGAGAGAACGATAAAAATTAATACCTATTCGAAAGAAAATTTGCATCTCCAAGCCATATCAAGTGCCATTTGAGAACTTTTGGTTAATGTACGTCTGGCAAAAAGCCAAAAATTGCGTTTTATTTTATTTACATGTTAGACTCATGGGCACAGTGGAAGTGGAATGATCCACAGCCGATAAGGCACGAGGGGAGAAAACGCGACTGTGACCTTGGGACTAAGAGTGTCCTGGGGTCACATGGGATCTCAGTAGGTCAGCAGGTGGACGGAAGCAAACAGCATTCTACCAATACAGTGCCCTGCGCCTCACGGATTCGAACCGGTGGGCTTTTGGGGCTGACAGATGCATAATCCATCTCATCACCGCCGGTCAATTGTTCTGAAGACTGGTGGTAATCGCAACTAGGTCTGGTGGCTGTCGCAAGATTTCGATCTCTGATCATGGACTTTGGACAACTCGAATCTGTTGTCAATTCCATATAATTATTTTCATTAGCATGTCTGCAATGAGCGGTCATTCAATCAGCAGTCAATATGTCACTCAAAGATCTGTCACTCGTTTTATTTATCTATGGCGTGCAAGAGAGAAGAACGGCTACGCTTTGACTGTGGACACACAATCGGTCAGCCTTCGATGGACTCATGAATGTCCCGTGGCCTCAGTGCCCGGCGAACCTTCACACAACCGGTCTTATGTGCAGTTGTAATCACTCGGAAGTAGTTTGGTTGCTTCTGTTGCACTTTGTTTTTTGAAATAATAGAACAAGATTTTTGTTTTTTTCTTCTACAAAATCATTCGGCAATGCAATTTTCACATTGGGTAGGGTAATAGTAGTTTTTCTTTTCTTTAGCTATTTTCAAAGAACTGATTTGGAACAATTTTTTGCACGTGATTACACAAAACGTTCATCTTGTAGAATATGACAAGGTAAAAACAGTTTACGTGCCAGTGACTGATTGATTGTTCAATTTGATGTCGAGAAACGTAAGAATACGTGCAATCCGAACGGTTTATTCTCCAAAAGCGAATTCTCAAAACCTTAGTTTTTTTTCGAACATTCAGTTGTCAGCTCATTTACACGGGTGTGCGTTCAAGTATTTGTGTATGCATTTGTCTCTTGTCAAACAGTGGCGCAAATTTGTGACATTTTAAGGACCAATTAGAAACACGTTATGTTTTCAGGGTCATCATCATGAGATGAATCAAAGCAACTCTTAGCATTTTTGGTGAAAAGTTCACATTGATGAAATTACGCAAAAACAATTCCAGATTTTAATTCTTTTCATATACTGAATACTTATCAATTGCAGATTCTTTGCTATAACTCGGCAAAATGCACGTTCTATTGTAATTGTAGACAAAAAGGGAGAGGAGTGATATCGAGATTCATACGAGACATTCAATGTGTATCGTAAGAAAAGTTCAGTATCCACTTAGATTATTTGCTGTTAATTCTGTAACACTTTGCTTGTACATTTATGCAAAATACAAACCACAGACTGTGTAACCTATTCTTTCAGTTGGTTGCCGTGACAACCAGTGGACAATAGGCTGCAGCCTGTTATTCATCTTCCCCTTTTATCCTTCACTTTTTGTCACCTAATGTTTGTCTTCAATAGTGGACTGTCAAGCAGTCTTTTGTTGTAGTTATCACGTGTCAGGATTGAAGGATTGTCTGAATTATCCGATGAATTGAATGGAACTCGATCTATACAAGAAGAATTTTCCGCAATATTTTACTCTGAATCTCCCATTTTCAACGGCTTGCAGTGTATCGAAAAAACGATGCGCCATGTGTAACGTTGCACGCAAGCTATCGGCTATTTAACCTACACTGTGTTACTGAACGATGGAAGTTAGAATGAAACAAACGCAAGCAGAAAAATAAAAGCAAACACAGCAACCAAAATGGATGTATCTTTACAAGCGTGCATGAGGTGGTTGCTACATCGCCCACCTAGGCGATCCATATCCGGTGCGAATCCTAACTGACTCCTGTACCAAATCTCGTGTGTGTAGATGTGCTCACTGCGGACGTGTGCCTGCGTAACATGTAGGATGGGCATATCATCAGCTCACTGTTAAATGCACATCGTGATAAGGTCAATTAGATTTTCAAATTTAAAAATGATACAAAATGTAACCTATAAAAATACGTTTTTTGGATCTTAAATTTCCCTATCACAGCTGAACTCGTCAGCGTGGGCAATGCCGTGTGGTGTTTCTACTTCTATTTTCAAAATCGTACTGATCAACGTATGGTGATGCACGATTTAGTTGGTCTTATCAAAAGCTGAGCACCATTTTCGAAGTGTCTGTAAAAAAGAATGTTACTGGATATCTTGATATCTTCGGAAAAGGAAAAAGGGAATTCAGTTGAGATCTGGCATTCACAACCAAAGCTGCACCTAGGTTCAGAGCAATACGAACACTGATCTTGCTTGTTAAGTCTGTCTCCCCGTGTGGAACTGACAGCGCCGAGAATTCATAGCTTCTCAACAATGACTTGAACCCAATGAGGAAAGCTAAAAGACAACTTGATTATGAGGATTGATAACATCCAACATTAGCTTTGGAACAGTAGCAGTTAGATTCTGCATCATGACAAACACCAACAGTGAGCAAGTTCTCTCATAAAATTCAGAATAGAAAACCTTTGGGGATTAAGAACTGCGAAACTATTCTCGGGAATACTAACATTCCACAATGAAGTCTGATTTCACCAAGGTACCGCACATCAAGGACTCATTACTTTGTATTCACTGCAAACATCAATCACTTTCGCTCAATAGATGCATACAAGAAACTCCTAAGTGACAATTACAGTTGTCCTATACCGGAACAGGATTTTGGAGAGGAGAGACGGAGCTTAGCAATGTCGGTGGTACATGTCCTTGAAACGTGCTGAGGTTCATCAGAGGGATTTTTCACTGGACCTTATATAAGTGCTTACCTATTTATATAATCAACTCAACAATAGATACCCTTGATAATTCAGTTAGGTTTGTCATCGACCTTTCCTCGTCGAAACTATGCCTATTGGTTGACGGCTTTTGTTTTCAATCCATCCGGAAACATGACTTGTGATCATGCATTGTTAACATTTGATTCTGTCTTATATGCCTTCTACTGTCAGATTGCGTGGTTCTCAGTCTTCGGTCTGGTCGTTCTCAGAGCTTCCGACCATGTATTACTCACTGGTCAACGAACCGGCTGAATTCCGGTATCCTACGGACCTACTGTCTCGCCGAGTACTTATTTTTCCGAGACTAAGCAGTGATTGGTTTAGTGATCTATATCAAAATGAAACATTTCCACTGCGAATACTGCAGTAATCCATATTGAGGAAAGTTTAAGTGCATGGAGTGAAACCCAACAGGTTTCTCTGCGAAACACATGAACTGGTTCCGACTAGATGTGACATTAGGATTGACGTTCTAGACAATGGGTTGAAGAGGAGTAGCAGTTTTCTTATTGGCAGCAGCTTTACTCTGCGTAATTCGTACTTTAGACAACAAGGCCAGAATCTGGACCCATTATGATATTCTTCACTGTCTTTGATGCAACCATGGAAGCGATTTTGAGTTGTTTTTTGTTTTCTTCTAATCAGCCACCGCAGAATAATGGCAGACGCATTCACCCTCAGGAACTTAAAGATGTCTGCACTTTTTTTGAACACGAATCAACTGTGGTTCTTGATTTTTTTAATATGCCTAGCATGTAAAAGAACCCAATGATCACCTAATATTTAGTTTGAAGAACCGCTGACCGTCACACCTTTAAACAAAATCTGACTTCGACCAAGATGCAGCACGTATACATGAATGCTGTTTGCCTATAATTGGTTTTACTTTATGTTAAAAGGATGTATATTGGCCGACCGAAACACCGAGTTAAGTTCGTTCAGATGTTCTCTTTCGAAGCTATTGGGCAGTGCAGGGTGTCGAAATTTGCGGGAAACACACCGCCGGTTCAGAGATTATTGCCGCCCACTGGTTTATTTTCACTACTAATTAGCGAATCTACGGGACAACCAAACCCAGAGCGCGTTGTTGCGATATCAGTGTGATGGCGGAAGTTGAGAATAAAATTGAATTTATTGCTTTGTTTCCACACTTGGATATGAGGAATGGACCGGTTAATCAGTCCATCTTCGATCATATATATATGTGTATATATATATATATATATATATATATATATATATATATATATATAGAAGCAGGAAGTAGTATCTGGATGCGTGGACAAAATTTCCCCGGGAGCACACGACCAGTTTCGCGGTTATTGTCGCTCGTCAGGTATGCGTACCCGATGCTCTCTCGTCCAAACAACCACATACTTGTACACTCCGAATTGATTGATATTTCTTACCACAATCGAATCTGTAGCAACAGGAGTGTGCATGGAAGCTCTTCGTCGAAGAGTCCACAGAAGAATCACGACTGTGATTCGTTGATAATTCTTTGTCAGTTGGGCTGAGCCAACCTTAGGAACGAGGGCGGAATGCCCCAGAATATACGTATGTATATATAGAAGCAGGAAGTAGTATCTGGATGCGCGGACAAAATTTCCCCGGGAGCACACGACCATATATATTGTGGGAGATCAAGAGGCAGAGGAAAAAAGGGCAAGAGATATTAGACAATCATCCACTGGACCTTAGTGTATGCAAAAATTCTTTGGACCTACAGGGTTGTTTTACCCGGAAAATGAATATATGAAGGAATGGTGGGAGGTAATTTGGTCACTTTTCCCAGGATTATGAAGTTTTAATAGAACGCTTCGATATCATAAAATGATTCGAATATGTCGATCAGTAAATTTACTTCAGGTTCTGAATTTCTATCCTGTCCGTCAGTCATGGACTCGGTTTTAGGTTCCGTATTGCATTAAATGCCATTCATTTTTGAAGCAAATGATTACATGCTTAGCTTTTGCCGGATTAAATAATACCGCTTGAGTTTTTCGAGTTAACTGATATGATGCAAAAGAATTTGTCAACTGAGTTATTCATAAATAAGTTTACGCGAATGTTTGGAGTGGAATTTAAAAGATACTTGTTCGTGTTAACAGTTACTGTTATGCGCTGACAGGGATTTGCTCATCTAGCAGAACGAAATAACTCTATCCGTCTTTAAATGTTGTCTGATTTGCTAATTATAAACGAGTTCATATAATTTTCGGGAGCTACTTTGAGCCAAGTTGCAAGCCTCCTAGAGAGGAAATGATCGACGATGGGGTGACTCGGATGTGAGACAATCACAGCGGAAACTTTAGTACCAATAATGCAGCAGGGGAAAACTCGTAACGTTTCATGTGATATTAGTAATCTATTTAGCAGAGGAACTACAGCAAAAAATTGACTAACCTCTTGAAGCGTAGTTGAATAAAAGCTGACTTGGGAAGGCGAATGCAGCATACATAGTACTCACTTCAATTTGGTCGAATTATGGTTATAGCTACTGAGCCGTTGTTAGTAAATGAGTGTTAGATAAGCAAATAAGTGGGCAGGTGCGCGCCGACGAAACGTCAGTTTGACGAGTGTTCGTTTATAAATCATGCCAACTGAATGATATCATAGTTCATCTGAAAACATTTCTGGTGACTTTCTTTGTTTGCAATACAGGGCAAGCAACTTTCTGTGGTGAATCTAACTACAAATCACATAACACATTTCGGTACAACTTCACTGTAGCCCCTGAACACAACCAAGCATCCAGAACCATGGTGACGCACGAACAAGAAAATCAAACATGCCCAAAATGCCATTAGTCTGAAGATAGCCCAGGATTCTTTGGACTTCGTACAAAAACACATGATTTAGAATTAAGCTTGAAAGAGCACGTGTTCCAGCTTTTGTGGTCTTCTCGCTGTCGCCAATTGCGGAGTTTGGGTTGGAGTCATTCAGATGAGCATTGGCAGGCCCTAAACGTGCCTTATTTTTATTGGTCAATGACCGCATCAACGCTACCATTGCTATACTAACCTGCATGGAATTTATCGGTTGATCATCTTCGCGGATACAAGCTGTTAATATACCCAAAAGACCAGAAAAATAACATCGAACATGCTATACTTTTTCAAAGTGCCGTTTCGAAAGTCAGCACCCGTTATGCCGCATAGTAAATGCAAAGCAAATGGTCACCGTTTGAAGTAAGTAATCCTGAGTACATTAAACTCGTTGGCATAATAAACAACTGGGAAAGGTGTCCACGGACTAATATGTAAGATCTGTAACTGGTCACATGACAAGGGGCACACTGGACAATTCGATAATCTTCTGTTGAAGATTGCATGAGAAAATTTCAACCTCTCCTCTCAAAGAGGTGTCAACAGAACAATTCCGAAATACCCAGCTATCGGTGAATACCAAAACTATTCAATAACAGCCTTCATCCCATTCCTTGAAAGGCTATTGATTCACACCAAAGGATTAACAAAGTGGTTTTTCACGGCATCGAAAATTGTATACTTTTACTTGTCGGAGTTGGAGCCGTGAAAAGTCAGGACAGGTATTTCCAACAGCATATATTGTCTCACTCCGTATTTATCTTCTTCAATCCAAATTGATTTCCACGTTGCTCCGAGATTCGTACTGTTTATTTACTCTTATTCGAGGGAACGGGTGATTCTAGTTAGAATTCAAGCCATGGAACCTGGTTTACAACTCTTTGCCCATCATAGGCCAAAAATAGCGCTGATCCATGTGTGAAACAATATACTACGGAGAAAAGCCTTTGCTTTTAAGTCCCCTCCAGTCCACGTGAAGCCAATAATGAGCTTCCGGGAGAGTGCTGTCTTCTTATCAGTTCAAGTAACACCTTGTGCACGGCAGAAATTCTGTCCTATTTTCAGGGACGAACTGAACAATTCTTATAGAAATTTAAGACGATTTACGAAACAGGGTTGATTCTTTCTAAAGAGCCACTCTTATTAAAGATTAGTTGGGCGAACGTGTGGACATCAAATAAATGCATCGAATAGACTGATGTTATGACCAACTAGTGACCACGCCGGGTTGGAGCTCACACAGAATAAGCTAGGATGAACCATATAACTGGATAGATAATCAATCACACCATGGGTTCAATGCTGAATATTCACCTCTCACCGTCATTACCGAGAGATAAAACTGTGACTGGTAATTAGGATGGTAGGATTGACAAGGTAATCAGGAGTTTGTGCATGAGAGATGCAGTCCGACGCGTAGCTATTCAAGCATCAGTCAACACCAATTCAGCAAACCCCCTCAAAAGTAATTGTGTTTCCGGTGGGATATAACTTTCCCAGATAAGCATCCTGACTTGACGATACTGTCGATTTTGTGGCCTCAGATCGGTTTTCACAAGTCAGCGTCGAGCCGTGTCCGTCTTGTCAAATGCTAAGCTTTGCACATCCACGATTTCTGGGGTTAGTGATAGGGCTATTGGTCGTAATTGTGAGTCTGATTTAGTTCATTCATATGTGGTTATATCGGTCGATTTGTTATTGAGACCTGACAGCAATGTTCATACGCACGCACATGGAATGTCTGCTCAGCAGAGTCGGATTGTGAAAGTGCATCCAAAAGAAACTGCCAGGTAAGTTCAGTTTACTGTCACCGATCATTGTATCGGAGTTAAACTATATGCATATGCACACAAACGCATACACTCAAGACTGATGGGTGAAAATATCGCTTGGTGTGAACGAAGCTGAGTGCAAAGCAGATGTACAGTGGTTGATACATGCATCATTCTGGAGATACAAAAAGACTGATATAAGTGCACACTGGTTTAGGAAAACAATGATTGGTTGAGGTGTGATACTTCCTTCCAGAAATGTGTCAGACGAACAACTTGATCGTGCCACCGGCATACAAATGCAAAACAACTCCTGTGGAAGTGAATCCGGGCAAAAGGAGTAGAATTCGCCTCATTTTGGCACAAAAGACTTATGTGGTCAGGAGTTTTGCAAATACTTTTAAAGAAAAAATGGTCAGAAACACCTATTCTGATGACGAAATGGTGATGACCGAACTATCATCATCAAACCCTATAAACATTGGCCAAAATAGCCATTAAACATCCACTAAACCATTTCAAAAATTTAATGTCTAACTCCGCTGCTGTTATTGATGACCCTTCTACGTTCATATTGAAAGATTTTAACCTAGTGAATTTTAAATTATGAAATTGCTAACTTTCAGCAACCTGGGACAAGTTTATTGCCACCAATAGCACCAGTTCCAAGTTATTCTGTGATGTGATATGTTATCACCTGGAAAAAACTGCATATCAACGATGATTCCGAAATCGACATACGAACAATTTTGGAGCAGAATGTTAAGTCATCTTCGGTCTTCGCAAGTGTGTGGGTGGAATGACAAAACCTACAGGACACTAACCGTAATCTGTCTTAGGGATTCCGCCGACTTGGACTTGCTAATGTCACAGACTGGCAGGTACTCCACGTTTGAGTCAGTTCAAACGAATCTGTTTTCATATTCATCTACGTGGTGATCCAACGATGACCTGTTGTCCTGGCGGAAAATAGCTGCGACTTTCCGAATGGACTCAAAAGAAGGATCCTCTGAACGACCTTCTTGTCACCGTCTTCTTGACTGGAGCCAGCATAACTGTACCACGCCTTCGAGTGCCTCCTTGTAGGCAATCTGCGACTTGAAAAGTTCACAAAGCTCTACTAACAACTGTTGATTTTGGAAATAAATAAGGGTGTGGAAACTAGAGGTAAAGAGGAAATAGTTGTTGTCTGCCGTATGTTCTAAAGAATTCGACATACTGGCCAGTGGACTGTCGGCAGTGATTATTGGTTGATCATCCCAATCCGTGTAGGCAATATGATTTGGGCAGAGTTCTACTGAGATCATATTGGTGTGGAGACGATGCAGCCTCCGGTCCGGCAGTCACGTTGGAGGCAAGCATGAGAGGAGGGATATCTGCAAGAGGACTGAAATATGCAAGCCGTTTCAGTAACCACCCAGTTGTTGGGGTTAATGAACAAAACTCATGGCCTATTCCTGAGTGAATACCGATTCTTAACATCAGCAAATCCGTACTACGTTAGATTCAGTGTACTCCTAGTGAATCCCCAGGCAACATAATTTGCAATGCGAGTGTTACGAAACTGTTTCTGTTAAGATTGAGTTCCTCTGATGCTTGCCCTTGTAGCAGGTCACAGTTCATCTTGGAATTGTGTCAATTTCATCCAGACAAAATAGGATTTCGGCATCTTTGTGATGTGTAACACTACCCAAGAGTGAAAGATTTCGCACGGAATTCGACATATGAACTAGAAAGCCCAATTCCAAGTCACACTCAAAAAGTGGTTTTTCATTCACTCTCCTGGAGGAGTCTTTAGAGCGCGGCTCATTTGGGAAGTATTCTTGAAATTATAAATAGGAAAACATTGAAGAAATATTGGAGATTTTCATAAGTTAAACAAACTACTCACAGCATAAAGGCATTTCGTTACTGGGTTCATCAACCATCAGTGGTAGATTACTAGACTATCTCAAATGATCGGTTAGCGGTTGCTAGGATAAGGGAAAATTGCAAAAAATTGGGTAAGTGGTTTGTGCGATGCACACTCAAAGAAGTGGCTATATGAGGTAAGTTGTGCGAACACAGTTTGCCATGAGAAGAAAATTTTTATCACTAAACCGAGAGTGAAAAATACCAATGGGTCGGAACACAATTTTGGGGATTTGTGCAATGAAGTGATAAAAATAGAGTAAAACAGGTGCGATATCACATCGGATTATGCAAAGTAGTAAATTAAGATTTTAGGCTCCTTGACCGATTTAAACCACAGAACATGACAGCCTAGTTGCCCTATCTTACCAATACGTTTGGATTACGCATGACTTTGCAAAATGATGACTCCGAGGCATTTCAGTGATCTTGTCATGGGACACAACCAGATGCTTATTTAGTGCCATTGTCCTCAGAAGAGTAAAAATAAAACATCCTTGTACCTGGATGGAGTTAACGTCGTATTAGGAACAGAAGATTAATGAACTATATAAGATAAAACGGCAAGAAGTACGGGAAATTGAAATTTGCCTTCAAACTGAGGCCGTATAGCCCTAATATCCGTGTATTTGAATATTAAGTTATCTATGACAATGGATAAATCGCGAACACAAAAAGAAAAACAAGAGGGTAAATATGACGGCTCCCAGAAGTACGTCGGAATGATGACTAGAAATGAACCGGATTCTTTACCATTAGACGTAATAAATATAGTTCAACCGGTAAAATAAAGATGAACACGGCTGAACCAGTCGTCGATCTTTCAGGAATGGTACAGATTTTCTCTTTGAACTTACCGTGACCCTAACGCAGACGACTGCTTGCCTGCCCTGATCAGCTTCGGTTTCACCTCATCATGACTCTGTTGTATTACTTAACAAACCTGATTGATCCTTGCATACTTGGTCAAGTTTCAACTTTTTTACCACTGTTATTGGATTTGTGCAACATCCATGTTCATTGCTTTAGAAATTTGTTCTGAAGTAAACTGATCTTTAGGTGTTTTAACCCGTCGAGTGGTCTGTTCAAGTTCCGCTAGCTTTATGGTTGATCTATAAGCCCATTTGGGCACTTGGGATTCCCGGGATTATGCTCTGCACGTCTTAATCAACTGGCTCAGTCGTGACAAGAATTGCATTGCTTTGCATTAAGGCCAATTGCCATCGTGTTATATTATCAAGCTGCGTGCGAAATAAGCAGAAACCTCCGCTCTTTGGGTTGACTAGTTAGGGGTAGTCAGCAGCTTTAGGTATCCTTGGCGTTTGATAATAGTTAATAATGATGTCGGAGAGATCATATCTCCAATAACGACAGCCAGAATCGCTTATGAGTGGGACAAGTTTTGCCTGTGCCTATACATTATCCACTTTACCATGCTCTTGTTATACGTTCTGGGCACAGCTGGAAAACGTGATGCGCCGACCATTTTCGGCTCGGTGTAGAAGTGTGATAAAATGGCTTTCGACTTTCATTTTCGTTAATCCTTTCTAGTCCTCCTGGTCGGGTTCCGAAAGAGGAGGGTTATCGGCTTCCAGATATGCCGAGAATTATGACCTGGAAACGAATATCTTAAAGCCTGTTTTTGACATCCAATTTACTGTAAACCAATGAAAACAGGAAAAAATATTCAGGGTTGAGGTGTGAAAATAACCGATGCTTTTTTCTCCCAAAAGTCCACAGCATTTGTCTCCTTTCGAATTGGAATGAGAAAGCGGGATGCGGTGTAACCCAATGCATTCATACAACGCATACCAAAAGGGTACACTATCATTTCACAAAAATAAAGCAGAAATATCAAGGTTTAGCAACATAATCGTTCATGATTAGCACAGAAACAATGCATTGCTTCTAGTTTTGAATCGTACAATCACTTTCTGTTTCGTAGAAGTGCATGACAATCGGTATACTTCAAGCACCTCGACTTGTTTCGATCAATATTTGCACCCCACGATCTTTTGTGAAAACTGGCGCTTTCCGAATGTTTTCCACTCGCTTATGTTTGCAGGGGGTTCGCATTATGTTGAAACAACATGGGGAGGTACCAGTGGTCAGACACTGATTGCACTCGAATACTTTCGCTTTGTATCGGGCACTTTTCTGAGATATATGTAGGAGAAAACAACTGGGTCCGTGTAATATACATCAAAATTTTGGTAGGTAAACGGATTTCAAAGATGACTGAAAAGGGCCGAAAGCAAGTGAGCCGTCCTCATCGCAAATGACGATTTACCTGATATGTGAGCATAAAAAGATATCTACCAACTAATTTCAGTTGGGACTATTCTGTTACTTCGGATTTTGTAGAAGTATTTAGACTTCGAAAGCTATGAACTGTAGTAACCCTACGTACTTTGCTATGGCATGTGTACACGACCAGCCAGTCGGAACCCTGACGACACACGAACAAAAAGTTCAAGCATGCTTCAAGTCCTATTAACCCAAAGATTGCTGGTATCTTGAAATATTAATGTAAAACTTTTAAATAAACTTGAATAAACGTGCTTTTCAGTGGTCATGATTTTCTCACCGTCATCAGTCAGACAGCTTCGGCTGGAACCATTCCACTGTGTGCTGGCAGTCTGCGGTCGTATCTTATTGCTATCAGTCGAGTTTCTATTACTATTTTAAGCAAGAATGCCAAATGTGTCTGTCCGGAATATGACATTGCGGAATATTTTAAAGATAATATTCGAGTACATTGTGAGTTAAAACTTACGGATGTGAAAACATACAGACCAGACAATTTGGTATACAGTTTTATCAGTGATTTGAAGGGTTCATCACTGACGATAAGCAGATCATGGCGAAGGATGTTAACAGTTTCCTTTAACAGCCGGGTGAAGCCAGAAAGAAGTAATGAACGGATGGAAGATTAGGCTTTAGTGGAGCGCGATTCTGTAACAATGCGGTCTTCGGAGTTTCCGTATAAGGCCAGAAAGGACGCAGTAATCTTGTTTTTATGAGCGATGGTTCCTTAATATTTGATACAGTCTATCACATCAAGTGAGTCTTCTTTCCCGAAAGAAGGTTACGATAGGTAAGCAGGCCGGAAAAGTTTTACAACGGACATATCGAATACTTAGGCAAATTGAGTTCGGATAGTACGAACTGACAAAGGCAATTTTTTGATTATTGTTCTGGAAGGGAAAGATATGATTTCAGAGATGGCGTAAGAGGGATCATAGTTAATTTCTCTGTTTGAACCTTTCTGGATTCTCGTTTTCAACAGTTACTTGGAATTTCACACTAAATGTTGAATTGTAGTATTATTCGGCAGTTGTGTTATCTGTGGACAATTTCATCCGAAAAACGCCGGTTCATTGCGCCTATGGATAGATGACAAAGGCATCCATGTTTTTCAGTTAGATTTGGTTGTTCTTCTCATTTTTCAGACCAGACCAACCTTATCCGGTAAATCAGCTAGTAATCTTTTCCTAAAATTCATTATGAATTGTTAGACTGTCACTTTTTGTTCATATCTTTGCGCTTTTGCTGCCGGGTTCATTCTAGTATTTACTATTCTGGATTGGCCTGGGAAGACCTTCTATTTCCAACCCCTAATTGTCAATTTCATAAACAAAGGAAGACCATTCATTTCTTTGAAAATCCTTTGTCACACCATTTTTAATTTCTGTTTTTTAAACCTTGGTGCACATCATTGTATTCTACATTCGAATCCACTCCATCCAAGGTATTTCACCGTTCGTAAGCACAACCGATAAGCGACTTTCTGTGTGATAGTTTATCCGAAGGTTCCCCCATTCAATTTGGCCGCCGGTGGCGTTTGGACGTGAAGGTCGAGGGTTCGAGTCCTCCCGCCGCCGATCAGCTTCCCCATTTGGCAGTCCTTCGTTAGCCGTGGCCCCCTTCCTGAAAAATGATGCACATTATTTCCTTAAGAAGGGAAGTAAAGGATTTTTATGATAACAATACTCTTGATTACCTTTATGCCACCAATATTACTCAAAACTGAGTGTTGTTATGTATTGATGAAACGGATATTATGTCTCGGTGAAGCCCAGGAATTTCAACAATGAGTTCGGAAACAAATTATACTGAAGTGGAAACTCATAAAGTGAATCTGGAAAACAGTGCGTTTACATTTTAGAAAAGGACAATGTAACCGGTTGTACTGGTATACAACCCACCTTATTTGGTAAATAGCATTGACAAAGCTGATTGATAATTTCGCTTTGTTGAGCTTCAGGTGTCGCCGAAAACCCGTGAGGTTGGAACACGGCTAGATGAATTTCAAGCGGTTCTAGCGTCAGTTAAGGCACAACCATTGGTCCGTCTTGGCTGAGGTTAGTTGCCAAATGAAATGCACCGTATGCGAGTTAAAATAGTTGTATTACCACTTTCTGAAGTAAAGCTTTTCGGTCCCCGATTACACTTTATTAGTTCGCACTTCAATTGTATTTATTCATGAACTAAGTCTTGAAATAGTCCAGTTCTGTTTCTCTGATGCTGAATTTCATGTCGAAAAAATTCTCCCCGGAAAGAAGTCACATAGGTGGAAGAATAGCTGCATCCCTGCTTCGAGCACTGTAGGAAATATTGATGGTCACAGTTCAAGTGCACAACGGCTTGGCCAAAGCGCTATCGGTCCGACGGTGGATCCAATCGTTATGCAAACAGAAAGAGCGGCACGTGACATCACTACGGAAAGACATGCATGGAAGCACTTTGCTTTGTGTACTTCCCCAGGTACAGGAATGCAAATTTAACCTTTGCTTGTAGTGTGAAGCACATAAAAATGCAGCTTAATGGTCCTTAACATAGACCATCCAATAATGCAATTTTGACTTTTAGTTGAATTTGACAAAGGAAACTGTGGATTCTGATATTTCTTTTTGTTTTCACTCTGCTTTGTTCTGCGGCTCGTACTATCACCTAGCACCTTGAAAAAATTTTTGATTGTTCATTGGCCTTGTTTGTATAGTTGTCCCGCTAGTTTAGTAGCAAAACTCAACACGTTCCATTGAGGTGAAAACGTCTACATTGCTAACAATATAGAATTCAGGTGACCTGAGATCCTTTCACTTCACATGCGTCAGTTAATCACCAACTAGTTGAACTAACAACGACGATGATCCCTCTTACGCCATCTCTGAAATCATATTTCCCCTTCCAGAAAAATATCAAAAAATTGCCTTTGGTCAGTTCGTACTTATCCGAACTTCAAGTTGCCTAAGTATTTCGTTTTCGAGAACGGGAGAT
>LUCM01004950.1:273938-314263 GCA_008360955.1 Fasciolopsis buskii
TCAGGGCAAGTGATTGGTTGAGTATCTTTGAGAAAAAAATTGAAAATACAAACTTCACGCAACAACCCAGTGGGTTTTCCACCACAAACTGGTGAGTCACATGTTCTTCCGTTTCGTAGTTTGTAACCGCCGGTCAGATTACTGCATTATTTGGAATGTCGTAATCTGTCATGTATTTTGTGATGCAGAAAGCGGCTATAAAACTGCTGAGGCTTCGGTCACCGTGAGAATCCCGTTTTGTTTCGCATCTCCTGTGGTTAGTGCAAACGAAAATCCTTTTTTCACACGCTTCACGCACGTCATCAATCTCCAATATATGACGCAAAACCAAATGGCTGAAAGGGCAGAAGAATTGTTTGACTTTGTTTGCGAATTTCTTGCTTCTGATCTCTGCAACATTCTGAAAGACGCCGCAACCAGACAAATTCGACTTTGCGCTCAGTAGCGAGTCTGTACTGCACTGACAAATATTGAAATCGGAGAATGGAAACGAGCTCAACACGAAAGATATGCGAAGCAACTTTTAGGACCCCAAAAATGGATAACTCACTGTTATAACTTTTGTCTATTACTTCCTTTATTAATGAAACAAAGATGTACATCAATTTTCAGGAAGGGAACCGCGGCCGACAGAGGGTTGCCGGGTGGGGACCGGCGGTGGGAGGATTAGAACCCTCGAACTTGTCGTCCAAATGCCACGACCTTATCCGTCTGGCCACCGTCGGCCAATGAACCAAAGAAGTCTTGACACTTTTCAGCAAGAATATCCCGACAGTAGATTTGGTCGGATTTACTGTCAGAAGGTTTGACACTAATCCTAAAAGCAATATGGCCGCTACGGTCCCCTTTACACCATATCCCGGTTCCGTCTTCAATTCATAGAACATGTTAAACATCTAACATCCTAGATGAACATTGTTCCCAAACATTTAGGTCGGAAATGCTCGTTATCGCGCCCTCGACCTCTTAGGAACACTTTCGTTATGTTTAGTCGATTCTACTGATAATATTGCCGACGCCTCGGTAACAAAGCTCATTGAGGTCAGCCTCCATGTACTCATAAAGCAAAGAGCAAAGTAAACATGAAAGCCGGACAATAAGGAAGACCGTCTTGACTGTGTATGAACCTGGTCGCCTGTTCTACATCTTTGACCTGTCTAGATCTATGGGATTTATGGTTGCTATTGGTGCCCGGTTGAGTACTTTCCTGACTGTTTCAGAAAAATAGTCGGTGTTCTGCTACCTTCCTTTCTGTAAGCAAGCGGTGGTTACTCCATAAGGACGCGAGATGAAAACCTACTCATACTTAACTTTTGTTTGAGACGATGCTTTCCATGAATGTTTATATTTGCTGATGCATTCTATCCGATTCTCGGAATAGATCTTACTTCCGCTTTTGCCCGTGTTCCTACTTAAGTTGCGACTAAAACAGGTTGGAATTACAAGCTTAACGTGATAACGCGGTGGCTTTATCATCGCAGATTTTCCATGTTTTGATTATTGGTTGCGGTCTAGTTTCAGCTCTGTTCGGGTACGCTGATCTCAAAATCCGGTTAATTAACTGCTCCCACACCCAGATCATTTGTCCTGGGACGCAGAGATGTGTACGGTCCACCCATTCACTGGCTGCGCTACAATTCTGTGTCGTCATCACCTCATTGTTTTTCTCGTGAAAATTTGTTTCATTATGACCTCCGTTCACCGTCACACTCCTTTGGAATTATTGCTATTTGAACTTTCGGCCGGTCTTCATCCTTCATTAGACTCAATCCAAAAGAAACCCTCGCGATAGTTTGCTCCTGAATGCACCCATCCGGCCAACATTTCTATGTCAGCCTTATTTAGCACCAACATAAATCTCCCGTTCTCGAAAATACAGCACTTTTTACTCCAGTAACTGATTCATGCTCACACTTGTGCAGTCTGTATACACGAAAAGTTGCTGAACCAGGATGTTTCAGACTCACTTCTATCGATCAATAACTTCAAACTTTGCAGGAGAAACGGAATTTCCGGCAAGAAAACTGGAAATGGTGCCGCTACATACATAAACTACTACTTTTCTGGCAAGTCTGACATTATTTGTATATGCTTCTCAAATGGAAACGACTGTTTGGTAACTTATTGTCATCTAATACTTTTCATTACAGTAGTACAACCGTAGTGAACGTATTCGGAGCTTCCTCTATCTGACAACACAATATCTCAACCGTTTTGATTTTTCTCTTGCATCTATCGTTCCATTTCATGAAAATAATTTTTATATTATTGTGGATGATGTCAATTATGCACCAATCAGCCGTTCACTGCGTCTGATCAACATGCCTTTGCTTTAATTTCGCCAAAGAAAAATACATCTTAGACCGAGTCATCAGCAACTATAGTGAATTATTCGCTCTGAAATTATGCGGGCCCATCTCATCATCTGACCGTTGTTTGCTTCTGCTAAAGCCTAAAAAGGTACCCTTGGTCTCTCCCCCAATCATTCAAACAAATAAACTAAATCCAAGTTCGCCCTTGCAGCATTTTACACGACAAATTCATTCATCTTCAAAAGCCTCTTTAATGCCTCTATTCTTGTTTTTCCTATGAATCGATGCTATATGACAATGCAAGACTTTTCATGGAGACGGCCAATACAAGGACTGACAGTTGCTATTCCCCCGAAACCCTATTCGTCGTAAATGGCTGTATCTCTTCTTTATTATTGAAGTTCCCAAGGAGCACTCAATTCAATTTTGTGTCTCGGATCGTTTTTCCAATTTCTCTTTACTGTATCACTGCAATTTTGTGAGTTAACCTCAAATGGTTCTAAAACTTGCCTTGAGAACGACTACCCACGGTAGTCGAAACGTTGGCGCATTACATCTACCAACAACGCTGCGTTATTAACATTATATCATTCACAATTATGAGCTCAAATGGCTTCTGAATTTTCTGCCGGAGTCTGTCAGTCATTAACCGCATGTCTTTTCTAGCTACGAATGAATTATTCATTAAACTATGTGGTCGACGCTTACTCAAATGTGAAAAGTTTGTTTGTAAAATATAGCTAGATCTCGTCCATCCTCCACATAATGAACTCTCAAAGTGCCCGCCTTATATTTCCACAAGATCTGCTTTCCATCCCCTATCGTCCAAAATTAGTATCTACTGGAACTCCATTTACCCTTACTTACGACGCATTCAAACAAATCGGAACCGTGTCTCAGTCGGCTTTCCGAGCGACACTATAAATACTCAGCTCATTCGCTTGTTGAGTTCTTATTGCTACTATATTTTTTCTTTCCTACGAAATGATGGGTGTTGCTGATTTTTTTTATTACTATTTTGAATAAAATGCGGAAATTCATGCACACAAAAGTCCATATAGTGTGTGATACCGAACTATTGGCTTTTACGGTCCTAAAATTGTTTTTGATAGGTAACTATCGACACAGGACCAAATGATGCACTTTGCTGCCATTACAATATAGTACGTTTGAGCATATCTATTTCCGTTGAAAAATAGAAAACAAATTTATCGCGCGACACATGGGGCAAGCTCAAATGCGTGAAACCAATCCTGGTGGCTTGAAGAATGCATGTCATTATTTGGAAGAATCTGGTCCGTATAAATGCATTGCTGAAATTTGTCATTAAGTTACAATGTCATCTGAGTGCACCGGAATTACTGAAATATGAACAATTCTACTTGGTTGATTCCTCGTCTTGTAGCCGAATATGAATCAGAGGAGTTTCGAACACACTGGTGTCATTCATGCTTGGCGTACAATGAATGAACGACTCCAAAAATCATTAGTGGATTTAACTTTATGCAAAACACATTCGAATAAATAGTATTCCTTGAATGCGATGCACACCAACAATGTTCATTGCCACTATTTTCAAGTTCCTGATAACTGCAAAGTGATCTTCAGTAGCAGGGGATTTGAGATGATCTGTCGAATGATTCGTTCTGAAGTGTTAATGTCCAAGTTGCCGTTGAGAACCTTGGAAGAACTATACAGATAGTTGATCCTCGTCAAGAGCCATTAGCGCCGGAAATGGAAGGTGATCGAGGGTGAAACGAATCTGAATCCACCATCTTAGACACATTGCTAGTTGCGCTGATTGTCAACGGTTAATCGAATACTACGTAGCAGCCGTACTGAATTTTGCAGGCCACAGGCCATGGCGCTTCACGTGAATGGCTCAAAAGCGGGAAATATATCACCTAGTGTTGATGTCCGATGAGCCGTTGAGAATCACCTTGATGAGCATAGTCACTAAGGCGTCGGCTCACAGTACGTTGTCTCGGGTTTGGTTACCGGTTCCGGCGCAATGGATATGCACAACCGGTGATTCTAACAAGAATGAAACAGCCATACAGTACTTCCAGTGATTCCATTTTGAATGCTAACATTACATGACTAATCATTCGAAAAATTATAGGGTTAAGTTGGTGCATAAAAGAAAGCCACGAATCAATCTACTGATTTCTGCTACAATATTTGGTTGTAGACCACACTACGACCATTCGGTTTTGGCTGCCAAGTTAACTGGCGGGGTGTCACAATTTCTGTGAGCTGTTACGCAGGATACTGAGATTTCCCAGGGATTTTTCATTAGCTATTGCTATCTTATTTGCCAAAAATTACTCATCTAACCATGCACCAAAGGTAATTGTGGAATTTTTGTGCCAATCGGCAATGGATAGAAAATCGTGAAGATAGACTGTAAAATTTTAACCTAGTTTGGATCAAAGCGAACCCTGCTTCCAAGTTTATTCGGATGCGGTGCACCAATCGGTTGTTCTTTTCCCGTGACAGCGAAAGAATTGGCTGGTAAAAGTGAAACTACTTGGTATTCAAAAGTAAGAAGATGAAGTCAGACTGTAAAATCTTGCAAACTTTGAACTTTCTTGCTGTTGAACCGCATCCACTATTTTGTTTTTAAAACCATCATGTGCATAATAATACATAAAAATTTTACTAAGCACAACTCTTGAAGGCAGTAGTTTTATCACATCAAAAGCGATAGACAGTTTCACTCAAGTTACGGTTAAAAACAGTGACATCAGTTGTTTTCCTGAACTCAATTGGAGAATATAACCAACATTTTACATTCCTTTGTTCCATTAATAACAAAATTTAAATGCTTCATTTGTATTCCTTTGTTGCTAAGTGGCGGTTCAGGTGGATGAATATTTAGATCCATCCCTACAGAAAAACCGTCTTTAGGTAAAAAGTTTCTGGTAAAACGTTGAACGTCTTCATTGCCGAATACGGCGTGACAGAAGGCAACGTCGCTAACGTAATCAAGCAGGCGACGTGGGGGACTAACTAATACGTCACATGCGGGGAGAACAGATATGGGAGAAAAGCAGCATCCTGAAGTATATCTGAGCAGTTAAACAACGAATTTGATCTTTTATCATTCACTCATGTGCACTGGTTTTGATTGGGCAAGTAATCAGCCCGGACAACCACACTTTCCCAGTTTGTAAAATGGAAGAAGCCGCGGAACAGTATCGAATGCAGACAAATAGTCTAGGGTGACACATCGCACAGACTTCGCAAGGGACCTGAGAAAGCGATGAACTGCGGAGGCGACAGCACTCGAAGATGGCCTGTAGAATTTTTCAACAAATTGAAAAAGATCCTCGGGAAGACTTTTAGAAAACGCAGAAGATTAAGCACAACACGCTTTGTCAGCTGAAGACTGGATGACGTTAAGGCAACGGAGTGAACGTCTTTAACTAGAGCAATTAAATTGATGGATTTTTGGATGGCACCTATAGTGACTGGTCCCTAGCAGTCAAGAATGAAAGAGAGAAATACAACGGTGCGTTATATGGAAAAGGGAAGCCATCAGTCAAGGCCATAGGATTACGCCATAGAAGAGATGGATATAGGGTGTCATAACTTACTCCTGTGGTGTGGAGAAGCTTAACGACCTCAGCTGTGAAAACTTCTTTGTTTATAAATCCATGGCTTACGATTATTCTTGAAAGGCTCGCAAAATAGTTATTTATGGGAAGAAATGTTTTCTAAAGATCGCCCCAATAAAACATTGCAAGGATATGGCATGGAAACTCTTTTCAGTGGGTCACAACAGGCGATACTTTAAAAAAGAAAGAATTTATTTTTTAACAAAGACATTATTTCTCGACGTACAAACAAAGTCTGTTTTCTGAAAACAGATGAACCTTTTACTGCACCGGAATTAATTAATCTGCTTATTACTGTCCGATTTTATTCACGTTAAAGTCCTCTTGATCTTAAGGCATGGTTATTTTAACAACATGCTATAGCCTGTACCTTGATTTGATCCGGAGCACGGTTTGTGACAACAATGCACTTTTGCTGTCACTAGGGCGAAGTGGATGTGAGTAAATTTCGTTTTTCTGTCTCTTGTGGGCTCATGATGGCCGCTGACTGATGGAAAAAAGTGTGATACCAACTCAGTTTGCGTCATATCTGTTGGTTGGGTATCCGCAAATCGAGAGGATTGTTACTCCGAGGGTTCATTAAATTCTCGCTGAACAAAGAGCATACAGAGTGAAGTACTTTATTAGGTCCATTAGTATGCTTTGTTCGGAAATTTCTCACTATTTACCAAGCCGATCAACTCATACCAACCTGGATAAAGGAACAGACAAGCAAACTAATTAGTAAGCTATTTGTAGGGTAACCAAAGTACACTTCTGTCGGACATGATTGGTGGGAATTGTGAGGTTGTACAGTGTCACGTAAAATGTCGGTCAAATACGTACAAATGGTACACTCGGTGGGCAATAAAGATCCAATAATTGCACTAATAAGTACAAACAAACCTCTAATCACATGAATCTTGCTGGGTTGGTGTCGGTCGATCGACTCTTGGGTGAGGATTGAATTACTCTGACATTGTTTCATGAGGTAATTAACTTGATTTATTTTGTCATCTGCTTTCGACTCCACAGATCTTGTGTTTAGCTAGTCAAAAAATGGTAAAGTAATCTTAATTAACAAGCAAAGTTAAGGTACGTAGTGAAACTTAATGACAATTCGATGGAAGAAATTTCTAGTGAAAAGTTTCATGCAACCAGTCTTGTTTCATCTGGTTCTAATCACTGAGCTTGACATTTGGATCATCGTATTCTTTTTTTAGCCGGGTTGGTGGTGCCTCCTTTCCCCGATTCTGAGAGAGGGTTGAATGTAGCTGTGTGGAGCATGTCGAATATTATGATCTGCCGGATCTCGCTCGCAGTTTGCTCCGAGAGACCCGAGGACTTGAATGTGTGCTCTTGTTCAGCAAAGTAGTTTTTGGCAGTGGCTTTAGAATCGATTTAAACACCAGGCTTAACAATGACACGTCCCTGAAAGCTAAAAACCTGAACTAATACTAATAGAAACTTCCAAGACTACTGAAATAATTTTTTTGCCCAACGTTAACAGTTGACACGCAAGGGACGGAAAATTAATAAGCATCTGCTTTCGGCGTACACTCACTAATAAAAATCGGTTGCATTTATTTTTCCGTTCTGCTTTACCAAGCACCCTGACTAACAGAATCATTTTAACATTTTCTACTTCAATACAAGAATATTTTTGGTATTTCTAGGTTTGACATTAATAAAACTTAAAGTATTATGCGAGGAGATTCTGCATTGAAATAAATACTAAAATATATTCCACACTTATTTGAAGCCAACAAATCGATATCAATCAATCGTGGACAGATTCCTTCCTGAAACATTTCTATCGAGGATATCGACTAGACTTCCGATAATTTTCAATGTAATTAACTTGTGTGAAACTTTCTGTTCGGTGTACACGGCAACCGACTGTACTTCTGCCGATCCAGACTGACTGTTCAAACTGGAACAACATGATCGGATCGTAATGAATAAGGAAGGTACTATGAGCAATTTTGGATTCAGTGTATATCGGAGCTAGGCAAGAAAATAGATACGAATGTTGTCTGTGGTAGAGAAGACATGACTGACAGCCATAGATAAAAGCAATTTGCGTTCGCTTCGACGCAAACCCAAAACAGTTTAGTTAGTATCGCGATGATTAACAAGACAAAGTGGCAGAACCGCAGCTTATAAAACCTGTGAGGAGCACAAAGGCTAAGAAGAGCAAGTTCACATGGCAACAGAATTCACCGGGACAATTCAACCTAACTGCTATGGTGAAATTCCAATTCTGTATGTAATTACACGTGTGCGCGTGTGTGCGACAACCCTTGGCAGCACATTTGTACTAATCAAATGTATCCTCGTACTCTCCAAGGTGCATTCATATATGCAAGTGGCCGATCGGTGCAGAGCTCACGATCCCCTGCTTTGTTTTACAACGAAAAATAAGAACAACGGAGCCAAAATGAGAGGTACTTTCCAGAGAAATAAACCAGCAACAGCTAATCGCTCATGACAACAATCAGAGTGACCAGAAGATATCTTTTGCCCTTCAGGCACTCCGACATAGACTGTCGATGGGCGCCATTCATAAAAGATCTCGTAATTTCTTTGATGGGATTCCAAAAGCGAATCAAACCACCTCCAATTCATCCGCGATTTGAAGTAAATGCTAATCCTCATGTGGGTTACTTTTAAAAGAACTCCAAAGATATCCCATGTTGTATCACTCTCGTCTCCAAACGGTCCGTCAAACTAAGCAGCTTTTAGTTATGAACAATACGACCTTGTCCATGAGGCATTGCATGCACTGACAAGTATTCATTGAAAAAGTGGCCATGTGTGTTCGCCTGAAAGGATTACGACCTGAAGTCCTAAGGGGAATTTACGGTATGGAGTTCCCGACTAATTCAGAAAAACATGGATTCACATTCGTCTGCTACGAGAACGCACCCTGCTCAGCAAGAAAAGTCAGCGGAACACCCAGGAATTGAGCGTAGGGGGATTAATCCATACTTTAGCTCAGTATGAGTAGGACCAAGCCAACACAGGATATCAGTCAATTTATGGAAACACTGTGACCGGGCAATAGGTAATCCGTAAGAAACAAAATGCATGAAAACAAGCAAAACACGATACTAAAATGCCAACAGCCATTATGCGTTGGAAAAGAAAGCCAGCGTTTGTTCAGCAAGTCTGCCAACATTTGAGCTCTGGTAACATGACAAGAAGGCTAAAAAGATAAAGAATTAGAGGCCAACAAGCGAAGCCGGCCGATCAGAGATAGCCTGGGAACCCGGTAAAACCAGTGATCTTACAGAACACCCTGTCTCTTTAAGTGCTCCCACTAATTAGTTGTGTGTGATGTGTGTTGTTCTTTCGTGGTCTGTCATCAAAGGAATTAAACCTCGCTTTCAGATTACACACACCGATAACATCACGCAATGGTGGGCCCACTTTGTCAGCAATTGACCACCTTCATCACATTCGGACACGGAAGGGTAAGTCGAAATACGTCCTCGAAGAATGAATTTCACCCGAATTGTGAACAGTTTTTGAAATGAACATCATCGTCCATCGAAAGACATCGGTACGAAAAATAATGGACACACTAAAACCTACAATTACTCCCACCCTGATACACTAGGAAACAGTTTTGCACAGTATGTTGTCACTGATATCTCAAATTGCAAGATAAATGCCTTGTAGCAAGCCATCAGTATCATTACCTTTGAAATTCATTTCAATGTTTGCTTTTTCTTTTTGTGATCGGGATGGTTGTGTTAAACTTGGACATACACAAGCTGGGGCGAATAAAACAATTACTCGAAACGATCAATCGATCAATCACTAATTCAATTTAATAATCGGCAAAAAGATAGCTTCTCCAAACAACAGTGTAACCATATTTCCGACTGGGCAGTCGAGAAAAAGACAGCTAGAACAAAACAAACATGCAAAGAAAACATACAAGCCCCGGGGACCAGTTGGTGCAATGTGCTTTCACAAAAATTACTGCATTAGTGAAAAATCAAGAGAAATAACTGAATCCAAACCAGATCTTTGTAGGAAGGCTAATGTGCTAGGACATTTGTATAACCAGAATCTAAACTGCATAAGTATATCTAAGCAAGAGCGTAATTTGACGTGAGTGAAACAAAGTGATTAGGCGAATACGATCAGTGGGAGAAATTTAGGGACACAGAAAACCAGAATTTGGGATTGGTCAATGGACTTTTGCAATACACACTTTCGGAATACCTAGCCATCGGTACATGATCTACCGAAAATATGAGAAAATTAGCTGGATTTCTTGAGCGTAATCATACCGGAATTCGGTTGCCGCCGGCAACTACAGAATTGTAAATATCCGCGTCCTTTGGGTTCTATTCACCCTTACTCTGTTTCATTGATGGAGTAAACAAAAAAATTAATCCAATGAATAAGAGCAAGTTACCTGATGACTGTCAGCGAAACAGTGGTTACGCAAAGCCAACCTGAGGGGTTTCCTAATAGCATCTGCCCGACGGGCGGAATATCACTGGTCTAATTGCGGCTCACGGCATTCCATTGCGGATAGGAAAAATGTAAGTAAATCTTTCATGAAAATTAATGTAGAGGCCAACATTTTGACAAGACGACGACCAATACACCGCAATCTTCTTTGTTCATCCCAGTTAACAAGGTCGACAGTTGGTTGCTCGCACAAACGATCTTCATTTTAACCATGACGTGTGTGATTGTTCAGTTTTGAGAAAAAATTCGTTCGCATGTGTTAAGCCGTGTACTGCATTTGTCATTTGGAACGATTCACACAAACTTCGAAATAGCCGTTTCGGTGGTAGCTAAGTCTAAGGTAAACGAAAGTAAAAGGAACAACACACCTAAAAGAGTAGTTCACAATAGGGCCATTCTGGGAAATCATTCCTGTAGTAATCGCTCTCCTGTTATCATGAAGGACTGGAAATAAATAAACACAATCCCGTTTAAATAGGTTAGCTTGTGCCGTTTATCAGCCACATGGTACTAGAACCACAGTTTTATTCATTCCTTACACTCGGAAAATTCAAAAAGTAGACATATTAGCAAGAAACTTCGAACGGTGCAAGCGCGAGCTCTGAATTGTCTCATACCAAGCCAAACGATCGAAATCCTTTCTTGCTCCGGTCATTTTAAGACACTATTGATTTTCAAGCGTGCAGGAACCAGTACGGGATGAATTCAACAGCGATGCCCATTGTCTCCGGGGCCACTGATAACGGATACGACATATATATATATATATACATGTATATATATATATACATGCATATATATATATATCTATATAAGCCGAGTTAAAATGAAGCATGTTGCCAAAGAAAGAACAAGTAAACGAGAAAACAGAAGTGGGACAAGAGGGAAAAATTATAAACCATAAATATCAGCTGCTTTTATGAATTTACATATATACCTTGGTTATTTAGTTGCTTTCGGATTATTATTAAAGAATACGCGTTGTACAGACAAACGACACATGTGTGTCACTGAATTCGGTTCTGAGTCATATCCCACATCCTATCCAACCAACAACAATCCTCATCTCCTGGGCCACAACCATGAAGGCGACAAGCACTAACCGAGCCAATCGTCGAAACTAGATGTATCTTATACATCTAAGCCAGCCATAAGTCTGACCACCAAGTGCTCTCGCCAGCCGGTCAAGCACGTGCACAAAGAGCACGAAAAGGTAGACGAGACTGAATACAGGCAATACTGTTCAATCGACGAAGGCAATGTAGGCGATTACTCAGTCAAAATATTCGTGTGCACCCTCATCACTAATCACTCGATATTCCCATCAGACACGAGCAATGCTTCGGAGAGATCGGTGGTCGGAAACATTAAGTCGCCAGGCATCCTCAACGTGGATAGGCCAGGTGTGACAACCGTAAAGCAGAACACGACGAACTGTAGCATTGTGCACTCTTCCCTGAGGATAAGCCGGATTGCTGGCGGAGCCACAAGGTGATTCGGGTTCGCGGAAGTTGCTCTGCTTCGCGGATTCCTTGATGAGAACGGCCCCGCAACATCTGCGCAGTGAATATGCGACTCCCGAGCTATTCGAAACTGCTGACTACCTCAAGTGATCACCAAAGAGGCGAGTGCAAGGTACAGGCTCCTGCCGGTGTTGAAGAAGTACCTTGCATTTTGAAGGCGTAAATCACATACCGTACCTGGAGACCTCAATTACCAAGCGGCCCTCTTCCATTTTGGAAGGCAAAATGTATGTAGCAATTGAACAAATGAAAATGGATTTAACGTCTCTGACACATTTTCTGCACTTTTCTGATGTTTACTAAGTGCATCTTTTTAAGTAATGCCCAATCGAAATTTAAGCTCAAATTTTGTTAGGAGGGGACGAATCCATAATGTCAATACTCGATCGTTGTGTCTCACTGCACCTAGTTGTTGTTACAGCTACTTCAGCCGACTACTTATAAACATACACACACACACACACAATTCCGGACGTTTTTGTTGAATTACGTCTCAAATGGAATTTGATAAGAAAAACTGTAAAATTTACAACAAATTTTAGAACTCAACAACTGACCTGACTTGTGGGACGACACACTGACGTTGAAGCTATTCCCATAAATGCAAAGCAGGATTTTGGAAGTATGCGTTCAACGGTACCCAATGTATCCTTGTGTACTCGTGCGTAGGTGAGTCAATTGATTCGGAACATGGAATGCACACACAGTAAGAAATCAATGCACGGTAGAAAACGGCCATACTGGATAGGATTAAAACTTGTAAACATACTGAATCCGGGGAGGAGAGTGGTCACCACCAAAGTGTGAATGCATACCTACCTGGCTCAATAAACGAAACATATAAATATCCTTTGTAGAATTTTCCATCAGATATAATTGTAGCACCAAGGAACGAGGTGTTTGATAAATGGAATCACTTACCTTGCTCTATCAGTTTATCTAGTAACTCTCATCTGCTTGCGTGTGTGTGACGCGTACTAAAATGTTCTATAAGTGAATGAAACTAATCCAGGTTTTAACTCGTCTTGTGTAGGTTTTAACACTCACTAACGTAAGTGAGATGCCTTAGTGATAGGACGATACTTGGATCCGGTAGATGGGTTAAAAACGAATGGAAAACAAAAACTCAAGTTGTGAGACCGACTAGTGTTTCGTGCATGTCCTTGCATATAAAAAATTTATATTTTAACTGGAAAATTCAATATTCTATGTTTACCTATCCGCTTGTTTTCCTGTGAATATGTCTGTGTCTACTGCATCACTGGACACCTTATCGAGAAAATGGAGACCAACTAAAGTGCACGCCTGAACAAAGAAGTGACAAAAGCCACTGGAACTGTAATGGTGTAACGAATTGCCAATCAAGACCAAGCCATGAATATTGGCGAGTTAATGAAAAATACCCGTAGCTCACATCACCTCTGTCGAACAGATCAGAAAATCCGGTTTTGTCCGCGACTGAAGCAAACAAAAAATTTATCAATATATATATATATATATATCAATCGGAGATCGGTCTGAAAACAAGCATGATGCCGACGCAACAACATATAAATGGAATTACACAGATAATGAATCGCAACAACAATAATAAAAATAATAATTAACAAGGAAAATCCAGTCGTCTTTGTGTTTTCATCGTGCACATTTTACGATGTTTCGGTTTGTTATTGTCGTTCACTAAAGGCAGATGAGTTCTATGAACAGTTGTGCCACTGAATTCGGTTCTGAGTCACATCCCACATCCTATCCAACCAACAACAATCCTCATCTCCTGGCACAACACCATGAAGGCGACAAGACCACTGGCTAACCAAGGCCAATGCCGAAACTAGTTCTTCATTACATCTTAAGCCATGCCATAGTCTGACCACCAAGGTGCTTCTCCCAGCCTGGTCAAGCACGTGCACAAAGAGCACGAAAAGGTAGACGATGGACTGACATAGGCAATACCTGTTCAATCGATCGAAGGCAATGTATGGCGATTACCTCAGTCAAAATACTTCTGTGTGCACCTCATCACTACTCACTCGATATTCCCATCAGACACGAGCAATGCTTCGGAGAGATCGGTGGTCGGAAACATTAAGTCGCCAGGCATCCTCAACTGGACTAGGCCAGGTGTGAACAACCGAAAGCAAGAAACACGACGAACTGTAGCATTGTGCACTCTTCCCTTGAGGGAAAGCCGGATGTGCTGGCGGAGCCACTGGTGTTTCACCTTCGCGGAAGTTGCTCTGGCTTTCGCAATTCTTGATGAGGCCGCCTCCGCAACATCTGTGCCACATTTGACCAGGCTCTTGACGTGATTGAAGCAAGAGGACAAATAACGTATATTTTCTTTTTCACCACATGTATTTCGTGTTTTTCGGTTGGTTTTTAAAGGATATGAAGTTCATAGATAGGCCACACAACACTCACGTCAATGATTTCAGATCTCCGCTGTATCTTTCAATCTTCCTGCCGTATGACAATCCTCGTCTCCTGCGCCTCAACCGATGCCACGACCGACAATAGGTTCTCCGTACCCCTAGGCCACGTCATGTGCTATCCGCCGCGTCTTCTCAAACTTTGCCCAGCAAGTGGAAAAACAGCACGAAAGTATAGACAACGAGAATGCACAAGCAGTACGTGTCGAAATCATCGAGAGCAATTTAGAGCGACTACCGCGAAGAAATTAGTCGCAAAGCTTCCCGGTTAAACAAATCTGATTTGTTTCGTCGAAATCGTAGAGTCCTCACAGACTGAATTAGTTGTTCAGTGTCAGGAAGGAATATCGTTCGAAATGTTCGGTCTGAGTAGCCACAGACTTTAACTTAACAAATTATTTCAGTCTAATCCCGCCGTATCATGGTTGATTTGTCACTTGCTCCACGCCCAATACTGCCTGTCCTCGAGGGGGCGTGTAATTGATGCCTTTCGATTGTTGCGCTGATGTCGTTGTTTTTTCCAGTAATTGAGTGTCTGACCCACGCAAATTACTTTGACGAATACTGCAGGCAAACTTGGTGTCACCGGTCTCCCCTTAAGCTACGCGCAAAGCAACGTCTCTGGTATGGTTGGACCACTAGTTTGTCTCTATTCGACTACTGGTTTAGACTGAATGGCTTTCAATGCTGGGCTTGAACGTTACGCTGCTCTGTATTGCTTGGTTTTATTTCAAGCGATATCAAGAGCTTCCGTGGACAAGTAGCTACTCGAACGACTGGTTGCACGAAGTTGCAATAATAAAGGTAGTACGGCAAGAGAGTTGACGGGAATGGAAGTCAGTTTTTTCCCGTTTGCGACCACTTCGGTGTGGAGATGAAGTGGTTAGATCGGTAATTATACTAGCTTCCAGAATTGAACGTAGGTACTTGTGCAATGGCTAAGAACCGTGACGCATGTTTTCAGCATGTCCAGTTGGAACAAGAAACTGGAACCCATGACCTAGAACCGACTTATCGTATATGTGGGCCCATTACTGAGTGAATCCGAAGCTAAGTGCTAATAGGATGATTTTTCAAGTGGTTCAAGGCGTTCCGAACGAGCACGAGAACAACGGACTCCGTGATTCAAATGATAGTTTAATTGTGAGAACATCCCAAAAACGTCTTCCACACTTTCTTTTTTCTGCAAATGAGCTGAACTGCTAGGTTAGCTGCATTGGAAATCGGTGTAGCATCTCGACCTATTCGTTCTAATAGTGACACCGAGATTACGGAAGGATCTGTAAAAAGCGTCACCGCATCCAATAGTCTAAACAAGTTGACAGATTTAGCACCCCTCCTAGATATTTTCGCAAAATAATACGGAATCCAATTCATTTCACAACAAAAAAGTCCAGTTATGCTATTCTAATGAGGAGGATTTCAATCGCCCTTCCAACATCTCCTTCAGAACGACAACGCTGACGTCCCGGATAGTTAGGTTCGATCGGCCCGCGGTCTGAATAATGTATCGGTGCACCCCCTCCCCTCACGCGCAGCCTCACAAACAGCTAATCACAGTCGTTTTAACTAAGAGACAAGGAAACTTGTACATTGCAAAGCTCATTGGCCCGTAATTAATCCATCAAATAAAAGTAAGTCTAAAACAGACTCACCATGATAAAAGGTATCATAAACGAGCAGCAGCTTCGTTGCCTTTTCTTGGCGTATTTGTTTGCAACAGTCTACACACTCATTGTCGATAGGAGGTCACTATCGCCCGTCCATGGATTCATATATTCTGTACAATCGATGCAGCTTCCGGGCCAAAGTAGCACAAATCGCTTCCCTTGTCCTGGTTTATGGGTTGCGAGACAGTGGCCGGCTTCCGGTTTCGATGTAAGCCGTGGAATGCGGCATAACAGTACTATGAGCACCCCGCCCATCAGACAATGGCAAGTCATTAACCATAATGAGTGTGATTTAACCATGTCATCCACTAAATCAGATGATCACAGTGTCAAAATGCTTGTCTGCTGCCCATTAAGTTGGTTCACCTTTCATTTTCCCATTACTGTCACGGCCTTGCAAATCATAACTCGGGTTTCATCACTTATTTGTTTAGCCATCTGGTGTACGGGTATAAACAAAACATGATACCACCATACCCGATGCATGTACTCATTGCATTTGCACATATAGATGTAACCAGAAATTGTTCTAAGCATTAAAATGCCTGATCTCTCTGGATGTTGATACATAAACTCCGCAAAAAATCCTCCACGCCCCTCTATATTTGTGCACTTTCTATAATACTGTATCGACCACGAAGAACATTTTTGGGCGTTACATTAGCAGTCGCGCAAAATATTTCAATGGTAAAATGAACCCAAGAATCAAACATCGTTTGGGCGCTGTGTACGTGCACCCGTCTGGTTGACAAAATGGGTGGTCTAGTCGCGTGTCTACACACATACACACACACACACGTTCAACTGCGCGCAATTATTTTCAGGTAAGCGATCGGAAGAGATCCGAAAAAAAATCAGCCCACTACCCCTAGAAATGACTCAACAAACACTGACGTCTTTCGTTCGCTGAGATGGTCGGCTATCACCTGTGAATGTGGCCGGCGATCGGTCGACAGGGTTATGCTTTTATATGAGATTTGGGGAAGCTTTCAGGCAGGTCACAGCAAACCAGGTGAGTATCGGCGAGGATTGCTGGTTAATGAAGTGAATGTTGCATGAACAATTTCTTCTACGTCGACCATTAATTCTAAGCGAGTTTTAAATCGCAGTCAAGTTTGCTTTCAGCGTGGCAAATGTTTAAACTTTAAGCTGAATTTCTCAAACAAACCAAACTTACACAACTACTACCAATCTTACCTGATTAGCAGAAAATCGGTGTTTTTTTAAAACGACTCATTTAGGCTCGCCTGAAAAACCTATTTATACCGAAATCGAAATAGATGTTCGTACTGTTCAAAGTTTATTCATTCTCATGGGTTCAGTTTGTAGAAACAGTAATCTTGCACGTGTGCCCTGGTTTGATTTTTATCGATGGCAGAAAAACCCCAAAATCAGAAGTCAGGAGGAGAATACAGAAGCAGAAATATTTTGGATGTAATAACGCCATCGATTACGGCATCTAGCTATATCGTATAAGGCCTCCAATCATCGCGATATCGGATCTCGTGGGCACCAACTAAGTAATCTAATTTGACCATTGATCAGGTCATGGATTGATCATTCTGACCCATCTATCAAAAATTATCTACCACCTGCCGGCTAACAAAACTTGTCTTCACCCAACGCCTCCTCCCTCCCATAAACGAGGTTCGCCTGTAGGCCAATATCTAGTCTTACAACAGCCTTTCACCATTTGAAAGTATGAAACATACAAAATGTAGCCAAACTATCTTTCAGATGGTCCAGAAAACCTTGGAACTTACTTGGGTCTCCACTTAGTGGTATGGCATAATCTGTATATCTTAAATCAGACAATTTGCTGTTAAACAAATACCAATGGCACTACTTTCAAATGAGAATGTGGCTATCTCCGTTATCGCTTCAATGAAAAAGTGGAAAAGAAAGGGTGAAAGTGAGCAACCTTAACGAGCACAAATTCTCTTCCAATGAACTCAGGCGAAAGGTCACCGTAAGTACGAACTCGACCTCGGCTGTGGACTCATGAAGACCAGTGAAGTGGAACGAATTTCTCGAGCACATCCTTCATAGAGAGTTAGCGCTAAAGAACTGCACAGAAAGCTGAGTCGAACGGTGCTTCCAGATCAAAGTAGGCAGAGATATTGGGTCTCCGGAAGATGTGCTTATGTTCTACCGCCTGTCGTACCGAGAATATTCGGCAGATGTAGCCTCAGTCGAGTCGGAAACCGACAGGGTTCTCATGCACAGACGATATGCGAGCACCAGTTAACTAACGAGGAATAATGGTGCACAGCTATCTGGGTGCTACAATTAGCAGACTAATTGCTCCCCGATTTTCACAACAGGATCTAGCATCTGTTTTGTGAACCACCGGTTCACACCATTCCATAGATATTTACTCATTTGTCCGGACCGGCTTTCAAAGCTTCGTTTACTCCCCTACTAAAACTGTGCTAACATCATCGAAAAAGGACGGCGATAGACCACATGGCCCCAGAGACTAATACCTTTTCAGAAAACCCACCTCTCTAATGACCTACATTTCTGATGGAGGGGTAGAATGTACCTGCATTGCTTCAATTGCAGCCATAGGTGGGAGATCTGCTGTCGGACTGAGTCAATTAAACTGATTTTCCCGATGCACCAGTTGACGCTACTGCGAGTGAATCCACGAACCGCCGGATTCCTCGATCATTTCACCTACATCTGGTTTTCGTGCACCAGCACTTCTAATTAGTTGGTAAATGATTCCACTTCTGATAGCCGCAATGCTCGCCGTTTCCCCACATTTCCATACACACAACTGCTCGCGGTCATTTCTCAGGCTTTTGGTCACCTGAAATCTCGATTTAGGCATTTGACTGTGTGTGACGTCGACCGGAGGAAGGGAAGAACGGATCCGAGAGTCCCACAGAAGGACTTAGGTCGAAGATAACCATCGCTTGTAGGGCCCACATGACCCGAAGTCCTACATGGCGTCTGCCTTTGGGCATACGGCATTCTTATTCCATTCCAAATGTCAGCTTGGATCCGGAGAACTTGGGTATGACGATAATGTAGCATACACTGGGCAGTGATCTTCGTAAGGTTTGCCCGATCGACTTGAAAAGTACAAAGAATAGAAAACCGAGGTGAGCCGAAGCCCAGTAAGGGTATCTGCCAGTATCAACACTTACACAATTAACCAATATGAGGGTATGCAAAAAACACTACAGTAACAGCATATAATTCACCGAAAAGAATTGAAATATAGAAGTTGCATAGGGCAAATGGTTTTCGTATTGGTGGGACCACAGAATAGATGCAGGCAACAGTGAGTAAGAGCAAACGAGTGAAATGAGTTCGCAGATGTGGGCCAGAAAACTTTGACTGATCCACGCTCACCGGAAATCAGTAGTAATGTGGTTAATTTGAGTCCAGCTCTGTGAAAGTCAAGGAGGGCACCACGTGAGCCGATGTTGCTTTTTACGACAAAGGTTTGTGCTCGCCAGGAACAGTCTGTGGCAGGGACAAACGTAAATGTGACAGTTGCCGACGTGGGTTTGATCGACTGGGACAAAAATAGCGTCTCTAATATGATTCTGCCTGTCAAAAACTGCCAACCTGGTCGTCGAAATCACCAGCAACACCCGTTGGACACACCTCGGAATGATCGCGATAGGTTCCGGTAAAATTCGTCTTTGGCCTTACCAGGACTGCAGCCGGTCAAATAGACACGAAGAACAATCATTAGCATTTCGGTCGATTGCTGTTGACACGTACGGAAACTTGCAACAGAATTGCACACAGACGACTGTTGACTGGGATCCAGTCTAACAGTGCACGCTAGGGTATCACGCCCTGGGCCATCCCAACGCCGGACTGCTCACGAGTACTCAAAACCGGATCACCTGACATGCGGCGAATAAAGCAACATAATGAAGTTGTACCTGGATACGAAGAGTAATCATGGAAGTGGGATCTTGCATTGTCGTTTCGAAGACACAGTATACATCTATTTATAAGTTTCAAGAATTCTAGCTAGAGAGGCTAGTTGTCCTATCTGGTTGAGTGTGCCAACGTTGAAGGCATCCAAATGAAGTGCTTTGGCTTAAGAATTGCACTTAGCATGTGTCCTGAACATTCACTAATTTTACCATTATACATATCTACCGACTCGCGATACTTAGCGGTTGCCTGCACCTCAGAAAAGTCTCTCATTTGTGAACCCTAATCGGAGCCTTTGACCCAAAAGACACTGGGGCGTTTGCTCAGCATAAAACTGCGAAGTAGCCTAGTTGTCACTGACCAACTGTCCGAAGCAATGGACATGGTGGTTTTGGTTATCCTGAGAGACGATCGGTACAGTGTGGAAGTCACTTGAAATGTTGGACATACTACTATGATATCCTCGTCGGTAAGCAGAATAGCAATTAAATTTGTCACAGCCTTCATTTTTAACGAGAACTACTACAAAGACAATTGCGCAATTTTTTTATAAACAGTGCTTTATTATTATTTGTTTCTGTTACCGCCGTATGGAAAACGATCGTCATTAACTGCTACCGTATTTGGATGGGCCACGTGGTCTCACGGAATATCCGGGCATGAATTTGAAGCGAACGTGCCATTCACTATCTGATAAATCGAATCCGAGCACCATTGTTCCTCTGTCCTACCGGCTCTCAGTCTGAACAAGAACCTGCCTACACGGAAGTGGGGAGTGCTTATTAGAAACCCACCCACTCAGGTCAGTTATTCTTCTGCCAACTGACTTTCCAGCTCCAGTCGGCTATCAACCTGGAGTACTGGAGAACATTTTCGTCAGGCTTCTACTCATTCACCTTCCTGGGGTGATTGAATGTTGGGATTAAGAAAAGCCATATTGTGTAGATTGTTGGGTCATGTAGGCGCGCAGTCCGCCACATCACCTCAAGATGCTTTTTTCACTGCGGAGTTTCTAATCCAAGATCTGCCAATCACTTTAGCAGTAAAACGGTGATTCGCTATCGCCCAACTCGTTACGACACCTCACTTTTTGGAGCGTTGTACGATTTTATAGCACTCCAAGTGTCATCGTCAAGGTTGTCGGCTATTTCTCCTCTGTGTATTGAATCCTAATGACTTTGGAGCGTGTCTTTCCCGTCACATTCACGCGACAACCATGGCAAAAACTTGGTTTGTATAGACTGCAGTTAATTGTTTTACACGGGAGTGGTGTTCATGTATTCTCTACGTCCCCAATACTCGAACATCCGCAACAAACTCTACCCTGAGAGCACAAGACAGTAAAAATAATCCGTACGATGGCTTTTTCGGAATGGAATACGATATCTTCAATTCAATCCAACTGTGATCGAGGAAACCGTGGTATATATATATATATATATATAATGTCTGCACGTATCTGTGGAGAACGAAAGTAGATGACCGACTAACAGTAAATTCACCTTATTACTTGTGCTTCCACGGTCTTTCCTCTCGTTCGGTAACGCATAATTATCAGAAGGAATGGGTTGTTCTTATTGTTGTTAGTCAACTGCGAGTCCACAGTGGGGAAATATAACAGGATGAACAACTAAGGCAGTACTATGGAGATGACCCAACGGGGGCCGTAAAGCGGTTAGGAATAGTTGAAAAGATACGACTTAGTGTACACGAAAACAGACTAGTATTTCTCCAAAATTGGTGCATGAACGGAGATTGGGGAAAGAGAAGTAGTTATGGGAACAAAGAAAAGGGCAACCCAATACTGGAAGGCGAACAACATTCCGCAATACAAAGGGATGACGTTTCCATCAGAACCGAAAGAATGGCTGGCAATTGAGGACAGAAAAAAGGCCAAATCAACGACCTCAAACAGTCGTCATCACGGAGACCATATCAAAAAAACAAACCGATGGGCTAGTTCATGACAACAAGCTTTTACTTAGTGATTAAATATCCTTTCACATCTTGCTAACAAGACAAAGTAAACCCAAATTTTTTCATTTCTCTTTAAGTACCTCTCATACTAACCTCATGCGGTAGTTTCAGAATGAAACTGTTCGGTCTGCACTGTCTTCTGATGTGAATTATTTTGCACAAGCTACCGACGAGCGTGGACAAGAAATGTGATCAAACACCAGTCTCCGTTCTCCTTTGAAAAGACAAACTGAAGCATACCCAGTAGTGGAATAATCTTGTTCCGACATCTTTGATCGGCAGAGTGCAGAATTCGGCAGGGGAAAATACAGCGGTTGCAACAATGCACGACAACATTCTTTCCGGTATCTCTGAACTAGATGGTCGTGAACGAGACAGAAACTCCGCAGGTGGTTCTACTTCTACACTAAGCAACCGCGCCACATAAAAGAGGATGGAACTGGTTAACGATTAATAGTTGCTGATATAGTGAACGGAATAATTCACATTTGCTCCTGCGAGCGCCAAAATCAAATAGCCCATGCAACAGAACAACAAAGGAGATGACTAAAATCTAATTAGACAAACGAAGTGTGTATATCACATGATGAATGGATCACAAACATGGATCCGGTTCTTGAAAATCTTCCTTGTTTGCGGTTGCACGACCGTGCTCGTTAGTTCACATGATCATTCATCCTGGAAAAAACAGTGGTGATCAAACAATGGGGATTTGTTCTAAATATGTTTTCATTTTATTCAGACGTTGATTATGCAGAAACATGAAAAACTAGCTTCCACTTAAAATGGGCCATTAAGAACAACTGTACCAATTGGATTGGTACAGAACGGCAAGAACAACTGTTCACCCATTTATTTGGGACAGCAAAGGAAAGCGATCGACTTTGGTTGCCGATACAAACAGCCTGGCAACAAACCTAATTCGGGATTCGGATCCCCGCGGAAGGCCCATCGACGGGTTACAGGGTAACAGCAATGTAATATCTCGAGCACCGCCATAGAAGTAGAAATATCTTGCACGCTAAGCTGCTTCTCATTTCCTTACATGGTAGCACGTGAACATGCTACCGAAGATGAAGAGCATAAATAGGTCAATCTCATCTTCCATGGAGTTAGTAACTGAAACGATTCTGATAGCCCCTTCATTAGGACCTATATGGATACTAATCTGTGATATTGGTGTACTTTTAATTGATCCATAGGGGGTACGAAAGCAGATACTCGGAAGGAGGGCCACCTCAAAGGTTGGATTGAAAATTCAATGTCTTATGCAAACAAGTCGATAGTACTTCATCTGAATCTATGAAGTCGAGAATACGGCAGAAAGCAGGCCAGACCAATGAAAAACATACTTATCGATCTGATTGGACGATTAATACTGGGAAGCCCCGCAATCGTTTAACTAATCCGTTACGGCATCAAGTCCAGGCCAGACCCACCCTCCCCTTCGCTAAGTATTGAGTCTCGATTTTGACCGCTGCATGCGACTAGTGACTTGGTTCTTTTAGGCTTTATTCTCGCTGTTAGTTTGGTCATTGGTGTTTGCTCTTGTTGTTGGCAACGAACTCGCCGATAAAGTTGGATAGCTTCGATGCTAGTCGCCTCTGATACAAACAGCTCCAAACAATGTCGCCAACTAAAGTGCTTCTTTTACTAACTGCAAAAGCACCTACTCGTGTAAGGCAAATCGTAAGGAAGAGCGTGAATAATGCTGTTAGGGAATCAAATTGTACACAAACCAGTACCTTGTATTTCCGTCGTTGGTAGCTATAACAATTCGGACTATTTATAACACGCTGTCTGCCATTTGGTTGACGCGAAAGATATTTCGCCTTGTTTTCGTAGAAGGCGCTTACAAGCTCTAAAAATTAGGCAAGTTTTCCACCTGCGTAATCTCTCTTCTTAAGTGGTTCCAAATAAGTTCAAACCGGGAGACCTTAGAGGTCATGGAAAGGTCCTCGGTCGAAGGGAATGTATATCATGGTATCCGAAGATCCCTACGGGTGCAGTGTCTTTCCTTCTGCAGTTTTTTCTGTCACCCAACATCCGGAAAACGCACGATATCTCCGTTCTGCCCGTACTGTTCGATCGATTTTCCCTCTCTACCTTCGGTGCTTCGATAATGCGCTGGTGCACGGATATTTCTACTCCCCACATTCCCCTAACCCGAGGTTTTACTTCCAAACTAGTTATTTTTGAACCGCGGAAATGCTCATATCGTTGCGGGTCCGGTTTAATCTTCGTCCAAAAGTGCACAGGTGAACGTGCCGCAAACGGAATGTCGACGGCCACACCTACACAAAGCATGCGATTTCAACGCCAGTTGTCATTCACGGACGGCGCCAACTGACCAACAATGGGACAAAATCAACCTTCCCAGGTTAACTGAGTGAGATCCGGGAGACAATCTGTTTCACTTGCATGTGAAAGGCTCCAGATGACCTACGTGTTTATTGCATAGCGAAGTAATTTCCATTGCCCGGGTCTCACTTTGGTGTATATATTGTTCTTTTCCGAACCACTCGCGTAGAATCCACGCACCACTGTCAAACACGGGCTGGATAAACCATGTGGAAAACAACAGCGTGCTCTTCCTACGGTAAGTGTAGACAGCACCAGCAACACAAAGCAACCAAATAAGCCAATCCCAAGCTCCCAGTTAGCGCAGCTGGTACATCAGAAATGGAGTGCAGTCATACAGAAAACCAATCGATCAATGTCCCACAGTTCGATTGACCAAAACCGCCCCACCGTGAAGTAAAGTTAGTTACTTGCACGTGTATAAGCATTCAGCTTCGATGGGCCTATTGGCGAGTACAATAAATAGACAGTGTGAGGAAACGTAATTTAGGTTCCGATATCCAGAAAGCAAAACAGGTTGGCAAATGGTCTGGGATCAGATTCGGATCAACCGCCGGCCTGATGACAGGCTCGAGATCAGTTTTTCGACCTAATTCGGAGACAAGGTTGGAAAAGCTTTGGTTTTTGTGGCATGCCTTGAGGTTAGCGGCATCACTGTTCAAAAGGAAGACTGAAGAAGAGCTAATGAGCCCAAAGGACTAGAGATAATCAACCATTGAGCATCGAAATAAACCAGCTTACACTGACTAATTATGACTAACACATGAGACGTGTACTAAGCGGTTCGAGATAAGTTAGTCATTCTCCTTTGGGCGGTGTGAGGAAATGATAGTCGATTTGGCTTTGCGCCTGAGTCTGACCGAGTTGTTTCATTGGTTATAAGTGGTTGGGTGACGCTGAACCGTGCCAGACAAATCATGATCAACGCGCGGGTGCAGATGTAGCCCAATCCTGTCAGACAGCGAGCAAGTGCAGAATGCAAGATCACGGTGAGACCGCGTCATCCCATTGGCTACCAGCGGTCAGTTGACATAGTGGCATAATGAGAAAGGAAGAGTGCATGTATGCAAACCGAGATCACCATATCGTGAGCGGTCCGGATTCGACAAAAAACGCCATGAACTGAACCACGTGAAATGCATCGAACAGGATGGACCAATCAAAGCGCTACCCGGGAAACAGATGAAATGATGACAGTCGCAAAGGGTCAATAATGCAAGCAAAGAAACCTATAAATATATGATGAGTTTACTCAATAGACGAGATACTCTGTGTGCCGATTGACTTTGTTTGTTCTCATTTGGGATAGTGGGGACGGACGATAACGATATAGAGATAGGATCGGTCTACTGAAGAGCAAAAATCGGAACAGAGAAACGCTGAAACACGACAGGCGGGAAGCTTTAGAACCAGAAATGAGATTACTGACTGATCTCGTCATAGTCATAATGAGACTTGCGACTTCAAACCTACGATTCATTCGTTGAGACAAGGATAAGCAACACGGTATCATGGACCCGAGATTGCAGAATTTCTGTATCTTCGTTCTTTTTACTTCGTTTATTACTGAAACGACAATGTATACAAATTCCAGGAAGGGGGCAGGGGTCAGCATAGGGCTATGAAGTGTAGAAGTTGATTGGGATTGGGAAGATTCGAACCTGAGACATTCCGGTTGAAACGCTAAGATGTTGATCAACTTGATCAGTGCCGCTCAAAACCAACCGTCCCGGGTGAGCCCCATTGGACTGCATGTCCAACATCTTAGCCACTTGACCACCAAGACAACATCACATGATAATTTCGAATAACTTAACTGTAACAAAAGATTGATTCTGAACTTAATCTGTTTCACCCGGAACCGAGAAAATGCGGATGAGGAACGAATCTTAAAAACCAAAGCACTGTCGCCAGAAGTGAAAATACTAATTTTCCAGATCAGCTGTAACCACGCCCAGGTACACATATATTCTGAAAGCAACTCAGTCGGATTTAGTCAAACGTATGTAAAAATGAGAGAAAAATAACGTAGAAAAACAACAGACAAGAATAGATAAACGTTCAAACCAAAACCGGACGAATTAACCAACCAGCGAGATACGGTGAAAATCTGCGCCGTATCGAGCGGGATATAGTTGGCAGTGTGAAGAACAAGTTTCTGTACAAGCTGAGCAACAAAATTACGAGCTGCAACAGTCCCAATGTGTAAGTTTGACTGATGCTGGAATCCTCAGCTTTAGTGATTGCTCAAGCGTGCAATCAGGAGTGTATAAGCCAGAAAAATGGAGAGATAGGTAGACAATGATGAGCTCGGGAAGTCGTGATGCATGGGAGCAAAAGAACGATAACATGGGGCGCAAGCTGACAGAAAGGAGGTTAGGACAGAGACAAAAGAACATATGTGAGCAGACTCCATGACAGTTGAGAAATGGAGCAATGTTCCACGCACTGCATCCATCTGGTGTTGAATAAAACAGAAATATCTCGTTCACGGAGTACAGTTCATCCAGAAGGCAAAGTCAAAGAACCAGCAGAAAGGGGGAACGTTTATGGGCAACAAAAAAACTGAAATAAGATGGGAAGAAACAAGAAGAACCGGTTTGGTATAATCATATGAATCAACAAGGATGGAGAACGACGACAGGTCTTTCAGAGACACTAAGAATAGCGAATAAAAAGATGGCTAAGTTGGCAGACTATCACTGAAGCGTCAAATCGGGTTGCGTGCATGTCGGACAGCATATCAGTGTACAAGGTACAAGTGAGGATTTATCACAGCTCCAACTGAACCCCGAACCTCGACGAAATCTTACATTGTAAGGCGAGCGGAAACGATTGAGAAATTCGACGAGGATTAGAAAATGGACAGGAGTAAACTGTTTATACTATTGAAACTCTGCATTTATTAGAATTCATCATGGATGATGGAATATCGCAGCGGCGATGGAGCCAATTTCTTGAAAACCGATTCTGTGGGAGTGGTTTGCGACTGAGATTGCACTTCGACCTAGAAAACGGATGGGAACAAGACTCAACTTAGAAGGGACTTCAGAAATAATTCTGAGTACAACTTTGAATGGAATGGATTGCAACAATCTATCCAAAGAACAGACACCCAGAAGACCCTCCAATTTTGAACGAACGGCTGTGAGATGCAACCATTACTACTCCTCACTTATATGAAGTGTACAAATAAGAGTTCATTACTGTCTCCCGATATCTACGTGGGCACGAAACCAGTTATTAAGCTGAATCCAAAATTAACCAATTATAAGATATCTGGGTTCCATAGCTGTTGAGAATCAAAAGCCTTATGTGCACACCAAATGCCGCAGGGGCAGGAAACATTGCAACCAGGCCAACCGGGGTGATTTTCACAAGTGTCACCAGAACAGTGATTGACGCTTATAACGGACGTTTTCTGTGATACCGGTTATTCTACAAAATAAGTGGACATGAGTAAGGAGGGGGCTCATCAAATAAGCAGACAGAAACTAGAATCCCAGGACGAATCAGTCAGCTTGATACTATGACTGGTCCACCGATTATTTGGGTGGCTTAATGCTATTCTGAGTTTCAGATTTACGGCTACCGGCTCTCCTGGTTCAATTTAATTCAGCAAGTCCAACCGTTAACTTTGCACGAACATTTGATTTCGTTTGCCATCTCGCATCACCGATTAGTGATGACGAAAATCTTATGATCACAAGGGAGAAAGATCACAGACAGGCAGACAGATTTCGAATGCAAGAACTCTAATGGTTCTATCATTTAAAAATACTATAAGAAGAAATCGGTGTTCAAACACCGAAATTCTTTGTATAATTTCTGTGCGTAATGGTCATGTTTCTGAGACATATAACAGGACCGATTTTAGTGCTGCACTGTAAACCAAACATATGAGTGATAATCGAATATCATGTCGAAACCACAGACGACTCAATTTAGCAAATGCTAATCGAGCTTTCTGTCTACACGGGAACAGTTCTACTCGTTAGTGAGTAGTAGATCGAAAGGTATAAGTTAGGACCAGTTTCAGAATAAACACGTTTTAAAAATGTGGTGGAAAATAAAGCGCAAAGTTCGAGCGCCGAAAACTAATACGAAGACCAAAAAACAGTTGAGTGACAGAGCAAATGTCCTGGTTTCTCCAAGAATTTCCCCTGCAGTAATTCGGTAATTTCTCTCGCCCACTCGAAACAGCACTGACGGGCGGGAGCTTACTGTCGACATACTGGAAATGTTCTTTTGTTGGCCGACCCAAGACCGCCTAGGAGTATCCGGGTTGGAATGCAACACATTGGTCTTTGTCCCGCGGCTAGTATGGCTCGCCACTCCAACAAACCGGTGTCTTTTGATGCCCTTCGAGAAAGCGTACGACAGGAGGCGTGCGAGCTGAATTTGCTGGTCACTAATTGTCCTAAAACCTTCGGCGAGCGTCGGGCTTTTGACCTGACTTTATCAAAAGGCGTATGGATAAGGCTGCTGTACACTGATTTCCAATGTTTTGCGAACGTTGCTGAAAGAGATGATCACCTCATTTTTCTATAGTGAGATGTTCTGAAAGTGACGTTATTTTGAATATTGCGAGGGTAAAAGTTGCTGCATTGCTGCAAAAATTATACGAAATTAAATTTTCTGACTTGCTGCTTTTCCACCGCTGAAGGACACTTCACAGAACTGTGTGAAAAGTCTAGCTCAATCGAGAGTATGACTTGTGTTGGTATGTGACTCATAAACGCGCGACTGCGTCCAGCATTTTCCCTTTCGCACTCTCTGACTAGCGGCTCTAATTTTGCACAACCATCTAGTTAAAAGAGTTCGAAGTCTAATCCATAGCGATGTTTGATTACTATCCTTGGTGGCCCGGGTCCGTACGATTGTGCTCAAGGAAATCAGTGTGTTTGCATACTAGTAGGCCGTACATTGTCATGCACCATCTACGGGCAACGCATCTTCTCTCACTGCATGGAACACATTGACGCCTTGTTTTCCTATACCACAGCGCTCAGTCGTATCTGCTATTGTGCTATCGCGTAATGTGTTGCGCTCTAGCGTTTCGTGTACAATTTAGTCTATCAGAGAACATAACAGCGTCATGTATCGCTCCGCCACCTTGCAGGTCAGGCATTTTCGCCAAAGGCTTGTAATAAGGCTTCCTAAGACAAACTTCATTTTGGCATAAGCAATCATCATTGAGAAACGAATTATTAGTTCAAATGAAATATCGTCAAAGGGAAACATTTTCATATCCCGATCATCACCTTCCTGTTCTAAATATTATTTCTTCTTTTGTATTATTGGTCAACCGAAAATCGTTTATTTTACTCGATGCTCCTTTAAGATCCTTAAAGCTTTTCTGCCGAGGGCCTTTGTTTTGGATGGAAACAGTTGGTGCGGGTGTAGAAAATGGTAAGTTGGACTCACATTCCCGGCAGATGGAACGGACTGCGCGGGATCGGGCGTTGATTCGGCAGCAACTTGTTTTACTTCATCTGGTCCGTAGTGAAACTCCCGGTGCAATTTTTGGGAGTGCAAATCAGCTACAAACTGCTTCAGATGAATCGGATCACTGCATAACGAAAGATAGGAGAGCAACAAAACCGGTCAGTTAGCATCGATAACAAACATGATCAGAAATAGAGTCGAGTGTACCATTTGGCGCAGACGCAACAGAAAACGTGGATATGGTGGTTAGGGGAACACAGAGTATCACATAACGAACGGAAACAAACTAATGGAGTAGTCAAGACGGTACAGGATAGGGGGAACACTAGGCCATTGTTTACGACAGTTGCTCAGACTGAGGAACTCCCACGTTTCATACAGAGATGAGACCGTATTTTCAATGAGGAATCACAATGACCACATTGCAGTACCGTTGTCAGGATTATGTTGTATTTGATGGGAAGGGCTCTTGTCGATCAAAAACCGATCACGTTCTCCGTTTCTATAACCATATACTCTGCTAACCTGAGTCTTTCTCATTCACGGCTAACTGGCGACGTGCGGGTCTTCATCATGCCAACAATCCAATGAGACGTTGGGAGCATTTGGCTCTGCATCCATGTACGGGTCTGATCCTCCTTACAGATGAGTAATGTTTACAAACGCTTAGATTATTTGGTTGACATAGAAATAGTCCAAAATAAATCACTTTTTTCGATTATACAGCTTTCATAGAGAACCCGATTACAAAGCTCTCAAGACTCATGCGTTCCTGTATGCTCGATTAAAGGAATCCGATTAATTGGTAAAAACAAAAAACCTTCCAACGATAATCTACGTCAAACATATCCCGACAACAGTATGAATGGAAGCAATGATTGACCAGTCACAGTGGCTTACCTGAGTATTTCATTCACCGGTAGAGGATGCTTGTACATGTGCACTAATGAATCGATACAAATCAAAGGAAGATCTTTCGGGGTCTTGTTCAAATGGCTTAGAGGATGGGAAAAAACCACTCCGTCCGCAGTTAAGAAGTTGATTGTTTCTAAAGCATGAAAATTGCGCAAGACAAGGAGACAATGAGTTTGAGTACAAGACAATAGAAGGCGAACAGCATTTTGATTTGGAAACTCATCGTGTTGTCCTTTACAGGCATGTCTCTTCGGTCTTAATCGGCACCTAAGTATCACCGATGACTTCGAAAACTTGCCTTACCACGTAATACTCTCACTCCTACCAACAGCTGAAGTTAGCTTAGATCCTCAAATCCAAATCAGAAAGCACTTCTTAAGCACACTACTTTAGTTTCCATATGGAAAGGATTAAAACATTCAGTGAATTATTTTCTTCGATAGTCGTGTGTGTAATCACATTTTCTCGAACGATATGTGCAAAAATTAGAAATAAAGCCTCGAAAAAACCGAATTTTTTCCATTTACTGGGACGCGTAGTGTAGCCGAGAGCGGCGTCCTTTACATCTAAGATCTCTTTGGTCTCCGTCAGCATTCCAACTTTCAGCTGTGGTCACACGAAGATGAGGCACCCATCTTCATCGACGTTTGTAAGATAGGAATCAAACGAAGTTGAGAGAAGCCAAAATCCCAACACTGTGTACAAGGGTACTCACCACGGATTTGTTTGAAACAACGGATGCAGGAATGTGAGCCTAAGGATTGCAATCACTACTAAGTAGCAAACGAGTTCCTAGAAATCCGGTGGGTGTAACCGACTTTCCACATTTCGGGGACAACACTGCTCGACAGATCATCGACATTTTGTTATGCGCGGACCTCAAGCAAAAAAGCAAGATGCTGAGGACGCCAATTCGGAGATTATTCCCAAACATCTTCCTTTGCCTTTACAATGCGCTAGCATCACGTCATGATGTCGCCGGTTAGCAGCGTGTCATGTACTCTCACAGGGAGTCAATTACGAGTTGAGCACAAAGCTACCAGCCTACAAAACCAGCTGGAACAACAGAACTCTGGTGGATTCGGACAGCCAATGGCATTACCACGTGAATATTCTACAACGACGGAATAGACGAAGCCTGTCTACCCAAAGTAAACCGAAACCCGACATATTCAACCCATTATACTGGAAGCATAAGAGCAGGATGGTAGACGATTCTCAGGTTTCTAGAGTTGAGAACGTAACAGAAAGTCGACCTGCAGGCAGGCCATACAGCGTTCGTACCACTGATTTCGGTTCTGAGTCACATCCCACATCCTATCCAACCAACAACAATCCTCATCTCCTGGGCCACAACCATGAAGGCGACAAGCACTAACCAAGGCCAATGCCGAAACTAGTTTCTTCATACATCTAAGCCATGCCATAGTCTGACCACCAAGGTGCTTCTCCCAGCCTGGTCAAGCACGTGCACAAAGAGCACGAAAAGGTAGACGATGGACTGACATAGGCAATACCTGTTCAATCGATCGAAGGCAATGTATGGCGATTACCTCAGTCAAAATACTTCTGTGTGCACCTCATCACTACTCACTCGATATTCCCATCAGACACGAGCAATGCTTCGGAGAGATCGGTGGTCGGAAACATTAAGTCGCCAGGCATCCTCAACGTGGATAGGCCAGGTGTGACAACCGTAAAGCAGAACACGACGAACTGTAGCATTGTGCACTCTCCCCTTGAGGGAAAGCCGGATGTGCTGGCGGAGCCACTGGTGTTTCAGGTTCGCGGAAGTTGCTCTGGCTTTCGCGATTCTTGATGAGACCGCCTCCGCAACATCTGCGCCACGAGTAATCAGACTCCCGAGCTATTCGAAGCTACTGACTACCTCTAAGTGATCACCACAAGAGGTGAGTGCAGGTACAGGCTCCTGCCGGTCTTGAAGAAGTACCTTGCATTTTGAAGGCGTAAATCACATACCGTACCTGGAGACCTCAATTACCAAGCGGCCCAACGCGCATTGAATTGCCTGTGCATTGTCACTCAGCAAGACAATATCATCGGCGCAATGTAGGCCGAATGCTCTGTTCCTAGGGGATGTTCAACTTCATTGTCTGAAAGTACAGATAAAGCGTTCTGTAGAACGCTATTTGACAATGTTGAAAAGAAACTGGGATATAAGACAGCCCTGTCGTACTCCACTGAGGCGACGAAGGGTGGCGAAAGCTGTCCATAAGCCCGAACCCGACATGACGTATGACGGTGCAACCCACCGACACATACTTCTTAAATATTCCATTTCTCAACAAACAGCGCCATCATAGTGGTGACCTGTTGATTTTATATTCCAAAATACATCAGATGGACATATCGATGCGCATTTTCTGCCGAGCATACCACAGTAGAACAAAGGAAAACGCCAATGACACAGAACATATTGGTGCGTATTCGCTTCGAGGTTCACTTTCAAGTGCGACAGGAATCGCGCTCCTACTGGAGGGTAGATTTCTCTGAGCTAACGGTTCCGGATACCGTTCAAGGCTTGTGATACAGTTTCGCCTGTACACTAGCTGCGATCTACTGGAATGGTAGCGCATTTAACTTCTGAATAGATCTGAAAGTAATAATTATGAGTGCCTTTACGGATCAGTTGGGCAAAATAAAGCAACGCAGAAAAGAATGGCACTGAGCGAAAACTCCCAACCACTGCATGCGAGATTCCACCATTCGCTCAATTATCCTCGCCAAACAGCTAAACGCTCACCGAACAGCCGCTGCAACCTTCACTGATTTGAAGCTAAGGATAAGATGGAAACCGCAATCAACATTGGAAACTTTGGGAGAGCCTTTTGATTCATAAACCGTTCTTGGATAAAGACGCAACCCTCACTTTATGTGCCATGTAACGGCAATGAGCACCAGATATTGGGATGTGAACACAGGCTTCCAAAGTGGACTGAACTTTAGTCGGCTGCTTACTCTGTCTTTCAATTGACCTGTGCAACCCTATCAAGCGACAAAGTTTGACCAGGCATTTTGGTTGTCTACCAAATGCCTCGATTTCGCGGCTTACAACGTTCGATATGAGCTTATTGAGTGATGTGCAAAAAATGCAAATCAACGGGAAAAATCACAAAGCACAGAATTCAATGAACGAATCGCTCGCCGAATTCAATGGCTTCGAACAGTAGGTAAATGGGTGTATCCCTTGAAACCGAACAAGTCACAAAAGACTAAGACAAATGGTTACCAATTCCGCACGTCTCTGTCGTCCGACGGATCCATCTATATGATATCCCTCCCAGTGGTTAATCAATATAAGGGACAATATATAACCGTAAAATAGAGAAACGAAAGATATGATACATTAATAAAACTCAGCTGGATAAAAAAGGGCATAGACATTGTTGACATATTGAGGACAAAAAAACAGCATGGAGGTGAACTTAAAGCAACTTTGCTAAAATGTCCCAAAGTAACTAAGAATAGAGTTGAATGTGCACTTACTGCGTTCATCCGCCAGATGTGTTTTAACAAGATCATGAAAACGACGTTTTAAATGGGCCGATTTCGAGTCATAGAATAAAAGTAGGAACGGTAGCCCCTCATCAGCAATTTCCTCCGCATTTTCGAATGTTAATTCACGCACCGGAGATACGCATCGATCCAAGATCCACTTATGTATGGTAGGAAAATCGGCATTTTTTAGAGTTGTGATCTCTTTCACTTCGTTGCTCTGAATGATGATGCAACAGGGACACAGATGAACAGAACTTATATTTGTTTGTCCACTAACAGGGATTAGAAAAACAGTGTGACTTTACAAACAAAATGGGTACAGAAAATGCACCTGCTCTACGCCTGTAGTTTTTTGCGAGCATTTACGATCAGAGGCATTAGATAAGCATGCTTTAAACTTTCGTCATTACCAGGATAATTGACCGTCCAGAATGTAGACAGTCGACTTAGATACTTTGTTCGAAAACTGACTGTATAAGCCGATATCAAACCGGTGAACTTCGATTTACCGTACGACGATGAAATCACGATTGTCCAACTAGACTTGTTCACGAAATCGGGTAGATAATCAGGTGCGAAGTGGTACGGTTACCCAAGTCAGTGAGTGAACGCCCCACACGTCCGTTATAGACGATTCACGGGCGTCTTCTCACAATCGGTCGAAAATGATGGGGAAACCATATCAGTAATCCAAAAATTAGGCGCAGAGCACCGGGATCCGAGGTTCAAATTCTAGAGAATATACTAAATTTGGATAATCTAAGATGGTTCGGACATATGACTAATTTCCACAAATACATTCACTGGATGTTCTCCGAATGAGCTGATAAAAGGTAGATCTAGATGTTCAGTTGATTACATGGTAGGCATGAAAACCTTAACTTTTGAAATGGCTAAAGTAAATCAAACTAGACTACCAGATTTAGGTTCTGTTACGGCATAGTTGAGGAAATGGAGTGACATTGCCAAGTGGTATGGGAACGGAGTCTGCGTCTGACAAAGTTTTATGCAGTTCAGTTCAAGTTTTGCGACCATAAACTTTGCACTAAAGTGTTCCAACCTTAGCTGCTGCCGTACAGCGCCATGTGCCCAAAACACTGATGAACAAACAATAGCTAAAGGATAACCGCCAAATAAAAGGTAAAACAATTAAGAACAGAAAAGGCCCCGAGTGCAAGAACGCAAACGATGACGGGGCTTAATCACGCCACTTACTATCGCGAACCACTGCGTAACAGGGATCACGAGGATCCCAATACGGAAATCTAACTGGACCCAAACGATGAGATTTACTGGTCAAGATTTTTATACGTTTACGCCATCTTGTAGGTTAACCACCTGACCCATTTCCAAGTCACTGGTTCGGAGAACAGCATACAATGTGATAGGTGATTTGCAGGCATGAGCAACACACGGTCCAAACACCTTAACTTATTCAAAGTTCGTACCTCCTCTGAAGACTGAATCCCAGTGGCCAAGACCCCTAACCTAACCCATGAATTGCCACAGTAACTCTTTCATCACATCCAAACAATACTACAAAGACTTCAGTATTCAAACACCGGCAGTCTTCGCACATCTTGCGTGCGCAACGGCCGTGTTCTGAAACCATATTAGAGTATCCTGTCAACCGCTTGAATGTAGATTTGACCTTCAGCCATCACAATGCTATAAAATCGAGTTTTCTGTACACTTGACAACATTCTTTTCGATATACCGTCATCTGGTTGGATGCAACCGCATAAGTAACAGAACCAACCTACTTCACCCAACTGTTCCTCTGTGACAACATTAGGCTTTGAACCAGCTCAGTTCTGCAATGGCATATAGCAATTCAAAGATGAGAAATGTATCCCAGACAGCTAAATTCGATGAGATAGTGGAGAAGTAATCGCAAGTTACCCGTCTTCACTTAAAAGCTCAACTTTGTGCGCGAGTCAAAAGTCAAAAAACTTACTGCCCAAATTATTATAGAGTGGAAGATAGACGAAGGGGCAGTCTTATAGGACATCAATTCTCGTGATGAACTCAGGTGAAAAATCCCCGTGGGTATGAAATCAACCACGAGACATCCTTCAGTGTGAAGCAGTGCCAGAGGACTACGCAATCAAATGAGTTGAACGGTGCTTTAAGAACAAGGAAGACAGAGATTTCGGGTCCATGGAGGATGAACCTTCGCCCTGAAGTCTGCTGCAGGGGAAACATAGGTTCAACACGATCCCTGATGGGCAAACAATAATTCCCGCAAGCAATTTGGATGCGATAGGTACGAAATTAATTCCGTTGATTTTTACAACGAGATCTGTCACGTTTCTTGCAATTCCGCACAACCGCCGGTTCACAAGTCACTAAGAATCTGTTTTGTTGACCATATTGATCCCAACAGTTTCGTTATCTCCAAGGTTAATACTTCGTCCTCCATGAAGGAGCTTGGAGACAATCCACCTGGTTTAGCTGCCTTATATCTTCTAAGAAGACCTAACCCCTGATGATATCCATTTTCTGATGGAGGGCTAGCGTTTCCCTGCACTGTTTTATTTGTATGCATACTGCCAGCGGACCAACTAAACTGCTTGTCGAGGTGCTCTGCCGAACGCTCCAGACAAGTCTTGAGAGTGAGTCAGTGAGCCACCCATTCCTTGACTTATTTGCATCGGGCCTTTGTGATTCACCATCAGTCCGCAAAGATTGAGGCTGTTACCCATGATCGTAGCCTTTTTCATTTCTCTACATTGCCCCATCCACCAGTGCCCGCGATCATTTCGCAGAATCCTGATCTGCTGCCGTTTGCGGGTTTCATGTGGCCAATTGTGTGTGCAATCCGCAGGGACGGATCTGGGGCCATCTAACAGAGTAGCCAATATACATTATATATACATATATATATATATATCTTTGTGGACTTAAATACATAAAATTTGATGCTTTCATCTACAGTTTAGGTGAACTTCCCTCCATATATTTTCGGGTCACAGAGGCACACAATCCACCATGTCATTTCAAGGTACAGTATCGTTGTTACGAAGTTCGATATATGATAACACACTGTTTTTGATAGATTGCGCTGCTTGATTTGGTCTGCTGTTAATTCTTTGTCTTTTACGAAATATCTTTCTTATGCAATAGAGGATTCACAAGCATTCTTATGCATCTGAAAATCGACGCTGCGAATAGGACGTTGATTTTTGTACACGAAAAATGAGGGCATATCTGAAACCCCTGGTTCCTCGTGTTGTCTCAAAACGGTACAAGATCCATTTTTACACGTATCAGTGTAGTGGTAGGGGGGCGCCAAATAGGTGTTAAGGCTCATTACATAGGGGACCAGCAACCGTGACCCTGAGAAGTGGCGTAGAACCCCACAAGGCGTCAACAGGGAAGGTGAAACAACGATCCGGACGAAAGCGAGTTGCTGCTTAGATTCACTTCTTTCTCCTCCAGAAGGTGCACTAATCAACATAAGGACTGCAAGTCTGCACGTAGACAAATCTGGGGAATAAAAGCACTGATCAAACTTCATAAACGTGAGAACAACGACAATAAGATCAAGGTTTTTACGAATTGTTAAGACGTAAAATTTAGCGAGGATCACATGAAACTGTAATCCTGAAAAGTCAAGACAAAAAAACAATCCCCCAACGAAATAACCATGAGAGAAACACTTACAACAGCCTCTCGGTAGAGCAACTGCTCATTCGTTTCAGACAAACTGAAATCAAAAGACAAGAATGGGGAAATATGAAAAACAATAGATAAATAAATCAGTAAATAAATAAATAAATGGGTACGCAGAATATCAGTGTCTTATGACCCGATAGGACAATGGAAACAGTTGAGATTTTGCGTCCGTTCTACACGCAACAAGACGCTTCTATGGCTGTTAAAATATTGAATTGTTCGTGATAGTTTTAGTCGCTTCTGATATGAAGATGATTAAAAAAATTCATATCAATAGCTACTCCTGGGCCGCCCGGCAAAACATTTGTTTCTTTTATCGATTGATGCGAGATTGAATAGGTTCGAAAGAAGCTGAAAAGTCAAAAACTCGTCGTCGACATTTAATGGCTCAGAAATGTACAAAAATAAAAGCAAACATTTTTTTATTTAGAATCAGTAGACACTGAATGGCAGTCAATAAGTATATCAGTTTAACGATTGACAAACGTGGGGCGTGGTCAGGTTCGGACGGTGCATGATTAGAGAAGCTAAGGAAGCCGTAGAATTTCGTCCACAGAACAAACACTGGACTTGCATAGGCTACGGTGACTGGGATGTGGGTTGCGCATACCCGAAAATCGACTCATTCAATATACACTGTTCTCCGAGGCAGATAATGTTTGGAAGATAAATCAGTGATCAATCTATGACGTGGCGGAGGGGTATAAAAACCCTCATCAATGGTCGAGTTAGATTAGCGGGTTGAGGTCTACGACACTCCTGAAAGCAGTGACCCTAATCAATATAGTTCTACATGGCACATTCAGCAAAATTCTTGTATTCAAAATGTTTTTGTTTCTTTATAGCGCTTCTGTCTTCCAGTGTTATTCGATGATGCCAATTAGCAATCAAAACTAGGGCGAATTCGTGCAAAGTGAACTGAACCGAGAGAAGTTATGTATATCTAAGAAAACACACACCCCCGACCCACACAATGACTGCGCGCAAACCAATGTAAAGAGGAACTTCAAGGAAATGCACAAATTAAACAGACCAGCCAAAAGACAAGCACGACTACATTACCTGATCACAACTAGAGGTAAGCCAACAAGAAGTCGCGAAAATCTCAAAATAACAAACAATTTATCCTTGACGTCGCAAAAAAACCGTTTTTCCTTACCACGCCGTATCGCGACATTGACAAACCCGAAACGCAGGACAACAGTTCAACACTCAACGATAAATGAACTCCAATCCCGCGCCCACACCGAATGGCGCACAACAGGCAACGGGAAAACCCGGAGGCACGACCGTATTGGACAAAAACTACCCCCACTAGCTTCATTTCCGCCATTGGTCCATAAACCACTTTCTAATCGTCGTAGACAGGCGTGAAACGCTGAAAGAAAGAAAATATGAAAGTATGAACAATTACCTGGTCGTCGATACGCCTGAGCTGTCCCCCTTAATTCAAGCACTGCCCTAATCACCTTTCCCTCCTCAAGACTCTCACGTCTCCGATCGCGCCATCCCCATCACCAGCAGCTGATCATTGCCACAGACAACACACTCAGTCTTCAGCATTCATAAATGGTAAAATGAAAGCCTGAGCAACGAAGGTTTCTTTGGAACCACTCCCACCGCGCACTCCAGGAACACTCGCTCAGGCACACACTCACCAGCAGAACAACAAACAAAATGCCTTTGACATACCGAAGGTGTTTAAAGAAGTCAGTGGCTTGCGACGGATAACCAGTGTTGTAGGGCAATCGAAATTACGGCAATGTGAAAGAGTGTGACTGAAGGATAACCATAACTGAAACCGAACGGACAGACAAATCACCGATTCAATGGGACGACGAGTCCCACGCATGTCCAAGAGTATTCTTCAACGCTGGCCTAAGTGGTTCAACATGACTTTGCTTTGGGCAAAGTGAAGGAAGGTTGCTAGTCTGGATTGGACGGCGAATAGTTTTACGCCCACAGAAGATACCATTTACGACGACGGATAACCCAGGGCATGGGGGAACGGGCAGACAGTTCAGTTGTCATTCGGCTGAATCTAATCTCGGAGGTCCAACTGCGCTCGCCAGCCTTTCAGAATTCGGGATCACTGTTGATCGATATCCCCTCAATAATAATTGTGACAATCAAGCATGCTCTCGTTTTACGCTTCTCGGAACATTTGCAAGGTCACGGGAGCTCCCAATCACATCATTATCAACACCGTGGATTGATCACTCCACTTTCAGCTTTGTGACAATCCCCTAACCTTCGCCAAACGCTGCTCTGGTTTTGTGGTTGCTTAAACCCCTCACTACATCACCTGTTCAACCCCAGACACCAAAGAACCAAGGAAGAAGGCAGATCGACGGCAAAATAGTAAGGTTGAAAACTAAACCACCTTGAAGAAAAGAACTCCCCACGTAGTCGAAGACCCCGTTGGCGCATTACATCTTACCCAACAACCGCGTGTGTTATTAAACTATTATATCACATTCCCAAATAAAAACCCAAT
>LUCM01004951.1:15039-26023 GCA_008360955.1 Fasciolopsis buskii
CATGTGTTTCCAACTAAAGGACAGATCGCCAGATTCTGCAGCCTCATTCATTCACCTGTTCCTATGAGACCAGGTATATTAGCCCCACGACCAGGCGTTTGTTCGGTCGCATTCTCGAACACCACCTATCTTGGTTGAAGACGGGAACCGTTAAGGTAATTAGTACCGCGGTATGTTCACGTCTTGTCGAGTCAAATCGTTCAGTGAACGTGATAAGTGCTTTTTGCACCCTCTATAGAGGTAGGAGCAGACAATCAAGAACTGTCAAGTGTTGCATCTCAAACAGCCAAAGCTGTATGTATCCGTTTGTAAAACCCTTTCAGTGGGCTCATAAACAATTTGTTCAGAGGTTTGAACTTCCCTGGCCCATTTTTCATCCTCCAGTACTTGGTTTACAACCTGATTGCATGACAAGTTGATCAATTACACACACACACACACACACACATCTCCGAGTTGTGAACTGATGTGACTGAAAACCGGCAACTCCTTTGATTCATTCCCAACCATATTTAATGTTATGCGTTGATATGAGTACGAATAACTGGAAACTAGCTTGTTCTTCACGTAGTGTTGTTTCCGGTTTTCCTGTAGGTTTAGACAGAGCAAAAACCCCGTGGTTACTTGACGATCCGACCGACACAAGTGGATATCGACGGATTTTGTATCAAACTGGTTCCTTGCGACAAATGGAATTCGAAAACTTTGGATTCCAGAAAATATACAATCCTAAAGTCCGACCCGCTAAAATGTCTGATCTACCGCAATGTAATTCTATGCCACACTAAGTTCTAAGATTATGGTTACGGACTCAAGCTGATGGGGCCATTATGCCATTTCTTATCAACATTTCCTAATAATATGTGTTGGATCTTGACTATCTTATGCTAGACTGTAACGAATCTCGCAGTGCTGCAGTTTCACAAAGCATTCATGCATAGCTCAGAAATCCCCTTAGCAACCCTAAGCTACTCTTCGCACCGAATACATCTGCACATTTTCGAGATTCGGATCTGATATAAACTTTGGAAATGCACATGAAGTTTGTGATTCGTGTAATTATGCTGAAAGTACTATCTGAATTGGTTCCTTACCGGTTGGATCCGTTTTAGAACTCTTCTTTACTGCCGAAATCGGATGCTCACCTTTTCACGAATCCACTCTCTACCCAGACGTGACACGGTTTTTCTTCGTGATGCTACCACGTTCATTGAGGACTTTGTTGCTTATATGGTGAAACACTTGGTAGCACGTTTCGTCATGAAAATGGGACTTTTCACAGGATCCAAATAGATGGTTTTCATTTTCTCTTGGATTTTCCTTTAGCACGTGCAGACAGAATAGTATACTGTCTTTCGTTCTAATCTATAGTTAAGTCAATTTTACTGTGTTCATTTAAGGTCGAATATTCCGCTCCACCACAAACGTTAGTATAGTATAGTAGACTTTGGGTTTCTGCGAGAGTACCTTGAGAATCGATCACTCGCGTGATCGTTGTGTAGGCATGGACGTGAAAGAAATGTGAAGGATTGCCGATCACTTGAGTTATCTCAATCAAAGGGTGACCAAACGCCCGAGGACAAACTTGTATGAACAATTCACTTATGCAATAGGAGAACACGTATGAAGCGAAAAATTCTTTCTATTATTCATTGTCAAGCTTTACTGATAACACGTAGGTTAAGAAGGAATGGACATACTAAGGGAGTTCAATTGAAATGTTCGAAACGAAATGGATTTTATCCACTGATTGGTTACGTCACACTTCTCAACCAGAGTGGTTGTAATCGCTTTTGTTTAAACATTTCGGGATTAGGAGTTTTGATCGTTATCGTCTATGTAACGCACATGACATTGCTGATCAGGCTAAACCGGTATCCTAGACCTGTACAGCTGATTGTGAATGAGCTTTTTTCGATGTCCACTAGAATGCTCCGTATTGACTAGATGTTCAACTACTGTGATTCACTTTCTCAACCAAGCCGGATGGATGACCTTGGAATCTCTTGACCAACCTCCTACCAGTACGACCAACATAGCTAGCTACACATGAGCAGGGGAAATGATAAGCCCACACGGGTGTGGTGCACAGTGGTAGTTGATCTTTGAGTTGAATATTCCTAACTCGGGGGTGTTGAACGTGTTTCAGATCGCTTTTGTGAGGACCCTTGAAAACAATCCCGTGCCACTATCACTTACAAAGGAGAGAGTGATGAGCATTTCCTCTTGGGGCATGGTACACTGCTTGATTTTCTGAACTAACTGCTTTCACGTGCTGTTCAATGAGCTTGTCTGGATATCCGTCTTGTGTAGATGTATAGATGACCCGGTTACGTAATTGCATTAGCATTGCTTAGATGAAAGCTAAAATCTTTCGGCCAGTGGTGTATGCAGCTTTCTTTATTCTTTAGTAGATTAGGTCACTCTTAGGCTTTTGTCGACTATGGACTAGGATTACAGCATTCACCAAGACAGACTTTCTGTGGGAATGCGCAGAACATAAGTAAACCGTCTTAACCTGTTCAAATTCAGCGCCCCTTCCGACAATTGAACCGTAAAGACTAGTATCTCATGTCCAAGTCCGAGCTACCGAGAAAATTCTCCCCACATTCTGTCAAAACTGCGAAGACAATGACAAAGCTTTGGTTGTTCTAATAAAAAAATTGTGAAGTGAATTTATTTGGCACATCCTTCAGTCAAGCAGCGACAGAAAACGTTGCTGTCGAATAAGCCGAAAGTCAATCAAGGTAGATAGAGCGCAGGCCTACTGTAGATATGCCTGTCCTAACATTTACGGCGGAGTAAAAATGTAAAATTTGTATTGGTCGTAGCTCAGGTTGTTGGTTTTCATGGGGTTCAGATCGCTGAGCTTGGCGTTTAGGTCGCAAACGCTTCATCACTAGTCGAGGTGACATCGTCATTGAAAGTGCAAAAATGTGATCAGTGCAGCGGTGACCGGTTTGGAAACTGGCTTAGTTCTCGTGTGCAAACTTTTCACGAGTATCATGTTACCGGCGGAGGATAATCCCGCGAGCAGTTGGGATGCGATACTTATCCAATTACTTCTATGATTTCCACACCTTTCTTATAAATCAGTATAGTCACTGATTCACACTAATCCCTAGCCATTTTCTTTTCCAAAAGTTTTATTGGCTTGAATGTTAAAATGTCGCCGCTGTTGTCGAATAGAAACCACGAGGGCTCATGTGCTTCAACATCCTCGTCGTTTCAGGTAAACCTGACATCCTGACGATCTTCATGTTTGATGCAAATCTGTTGTTTACATGCATTGGTTCACTAGGAGGTCTAATTAAAGGCTCCTACCAAATTGAGCTGAGTATTTCTCTCACTGAAGTGTTCTGTGCAACACTTCAGGCGACGCTCCCGGGAGCGAACCATTGATCCGTCTGAGTCATTGATCGCCTCACTTACACATGGTAAAAATTGTGACTAAAATCGTTGAAAAAGATTGTGACCACTTCCGATGGCCGCAATATTTCCCATTTCCCTGTTGAACGCTGACTGCTGTTATTCTTCAGACTCCCGGCCAGCTAACGTCTCACAGATTTACGGGTCTCGTTGTATTTGAAATCCAGAGGGGTGGATCGACGAACTTCCAACAGGACAACTGAAGTAAAGGATATCCATCGTGTTTGAGCTCCTACGTGATGGTGGCGCTGAGTGCAGGACTTCTTTGACCTGCTCCCAATGTTGCCTGTGATTCTGAACATTTCGTTGTGACGATGACCGAGTTGAGTACTCCGACTGGTATTTATGTCGTTGACGATCGTCCGGAAACATCTGTGAACGAAGCGTGATTTTCATGTTTGAGGAACCGCAGACTAAGCCTAAACAAAAACGAGCCCGAATCAAAGCATAATCTGAGTCGCCAGGCCTGGATCGGAATAATCGACAAACTTCGACTGATTCACAGCGTGGATCACCGGTAGTAATGCGACCAAGTTGAATCCAATGTTTTGAAGGAGAGGGAGGGCACCAGATGAGCCGATATCTCTTTTTATGATAAAAGTTTTGCTAATAAGAAGGAACCTGTGGCCAGAACACATTTAGAAGGCGTGATTGCCGCTGTCGTTTCAATCGGCTGGGACCGAAGTGGGCCTCCGAGGAAGCTGTATCCACAAAGCAGCAACGACTACAAAGTCCGCTGAGCACACACATCACAGTAATCATGACGTGTCCTGGTAGAACATGTCTTTGATTCCATGAGAGGTGCAACCCATAGGTTCAGCTGCAATCTGTGAACGAACTTCGTAATTCCTCTCTTGATACACGCTCATCGGGCTCGGGTAGTGTTGTGGGAATGTCAATTCCAGAGCATCCTTCAGCGCCAAGAGGCCGAGTCTCGCACCATCGTGTATAGTAACATTTATGAACATTTGCTTCCACTGTGGGCCCAAGTACACCGTGTCAGCTATGGACAATCGAATACCACGAAATATAAAGTAGCCGACGAGGGCGCGAACCGACGTTGGGATATTGAGCTTGAATTCCTGCCACCTGAACACAGCCAGTCAATCAGCCGCTTGACAAACTACTTTAGGAATCTTTACCCTCGGTGACTTAGACGTTGACTCAGTAATATCTCCACCGATAATTCTGAGGGGATCACTACATATAATATATATATATATATATATATATACAAATATGTATATAATACAATATACACATATCGTACCGCGCATTATTTTCTTCTCATTCACCGCGTAAATTAGTTGAGTCTGGTGATGCTAAATTCCAGTTTACGATCGGATTACCTATTTTTTCACTCTCTAATTTTCTTATCATCTGACAATCGAGCTTTGTTACTGTTTTCGTATAGGTGCATTTATATACATACATATATGCATTATAAAAATCGGTATGGAGATCTAACGCCATCAGAACCCCGGAAAAATAACGAAAACAAAGCGACAGAAAGAGAAAAGAAAATGACGTCTGTACAGAATTCAACACACATTAACTCTTCCAGACTGTTCCTTCGCATCGACGACTGGCGGTTGTCGCACATGGTTGATCTGTCGTTTGTTGTACTACTCAGTCGCCTGGCCCAGAGTAGATCTGTTTGTTCGAGGGTGCATCTCAAGCCCTTGTTCAACTGATCCCCACATGTTAGGGAACGGAGTTGTTCCAGGCTAAATGCTGACCATTCATTCACCTCTTCCGATAACTCTCACCGGGTCGGTGAAACACGATAATGAACAATTGACTGTTCATACTCCCTACGTCAGTGTCACTAGCGGGCTGTTATGGCATTTTAGGGAGTACGCTTCACAGGCGAAAACCCTTCGAACCATCGGCACTGCCGCCACTTGTTTAGTGAGTCTGGGCTCATCTTATTCACGGCTACGCACCAATGTTGATGACTGTCCCTTTATCCGCGACTCAGGAACACGCCATGTGGCTTGCGGCTCTGCCCTAAGTCCATGGTGGAACTCAGATCTCGCTTGTTGCACTCCGGCCCTCGTTAAATTACGACCCAATCTGAGTAGTGCTTTCCAGAGGGAACTAAAATTTATAAAATATTAACCTTATCCACTGTTCGGTAGGTTTTCTTCGCGTTTGATTTTTTGCTGGACAATTGGAACCATAAATAAGTGTTGTAGAAATTTGTTCCAAAACACTCAAAATCATTTCACTGTGACGCATTTGCACTATTCCAACGGAGTCCACCTAAGGCTCACTGTTGAAGCCCTTTTTCACATCGAATCATCTGAGGCACTGCTCGGTTGATTTGTTTTCGAAGGTTTTATTAGCCAGGGTCATTGGACGTGTGTTCTCATCCTGCGTAAGCGACTTCGGGATTTTTTATGGCTGATGTCACCAAATTGCATCCACTCTTGTTCCACGAAGGGTGAGGAATCCCTCTCGGCTTGTTTCAGCCACCAGTCGATTGGAAAAGGAGATTCTGCTGTTACCACGTCTTAACAATTGAGTGGATTTTATCCAACTGTGCTGCTACTGCGTCACAATGGAATTCTTTCGAACTGTTTTTATGATTCGTGGTTTGCGAGCCAACTTGTTGATCCCATGCTTATTCGCTGTACTGATTCTGACGTTTCGGGATAGGTTGCAACAGTGTGTTCTCCGTTACCTCATTCAGCTAGCCTGGCTCTTTTCAGCCGGTTATTGCGTTATTAGATTCGCAATTTTGAGGTGGCATTTTTTAAATGGGCGATGATTTTCAGACTCGGCTGTACTTTGGTCTGTCCGTCTACCGTAGGCCTTTTCCGGGCACAGAACGAAGATAACTGGTTTTCGAACGATAACAAGACACTCGGACGGACACTTTAAGTTATTTGGTATCAAACTGTTAGCACCATCTTTCCAGATTATTTTCGTTTTTCTTGATTCGTTGCATTTAACTGTGCCTAGGAAATGTGGGAATTGTCGATCACAATTCGTGCTCCGCATTGGCAATTTCAACTACCCGGCAAACGACTGTCGTCTGGTTTGACTATGAACCAAGCACTTCTACTTATCGGGGCATAAATGAGGGGACATGGCGTGAGGAGTCAGCTGCCTGTAGAGGTCATGTGATGTGGCTTGCATCCACCGCCCACACGGGTGTGCCGATCAGATCCGACGGATCGGTGCGCGGGTTGGATGAATCACCGGACGACGTAATCATCACTGCACTCCCACCCTGCCCGTATTTCTATTCGCGGCAGAATTTTGGGTTGTCCAAATCAGCTGTCCTACGTTGTGCGTGTCGTTCTGGAAAACGTGCAAGCCATGGACCAACGTAATGGTTCCAGGGGGCTGCGTTTACTTTCGTCGCCACTTCTGTGAGGAAAGGGCAATTGGCATTGCACAGGTCTAATAGAGCTGTCTCATTGGTTATCGGTGGACTTAACCAGACCAATCGCGATCAAAACACAGGCGTGGATGTAACCTGATGTTTACAGACATCAGACAAGTGAAGAACGCAAGGCTAGATTGAGACCGCGCTATCCCTTTGGCCACGAACGCCCAGCCGATATTCGGGCGTGATTAGAAGGCAAGAATGCGAACACGCAAATTGAGACTGTCATGTCGTGGGTTGCGCTAACCAATCAGGATGGGCAGTCCGGACTCGACAAGATGACGAACTAAATCAATTGAAATGCACCGAACAGTATGGACTAATCAAGGCGCGATCCGGCAGTCCCACCGGCGAAAATATGGAAGTAGGGCGACCTTCAGATATGTGGTGAATTCACCTGATACGAGATTTGTGCCAGTTAACTTTGGTTGTTCTCACCTGAGCTAGTGGGGACGGATGGTATCGATGTACAGTCAAGATCGGCTGACTGAAGAGTAGAAATCGGAACGTTTATTAGACGACAGTCGACCACTCTCACTTCCGATTGCGGACAAAACCTGAAGGGAATTCAAATTTGTATACAGGACGAATCGCAGCCCATAAAGTTTACATTAGTGACACAAGCGTTTGCGAAAAATTGCCAAACCCATTCATTGTCTACAGCGCGTTTCCGTTTGATCACCAAATCCATCTTACCCACTCAAAAGACATGCCGATTTCGTTGGATTCAATATCTCTGTGGAAGAACTAGAAATTGATATGTAAACTTTAATCTGGCAAGAATATGTAGGCAATAACATTTCCAGGAGACATTACATCTTCACCGCGATTGAGTGTTTCTGCAAGGAAACTATCCGACGTTACTGTTTTCATTGGAAAAGATCAGAGCACTCATTCTAACGTAACATGTTACTAATGCAAGGATAATTCCCTGACTCCGACAGTTTGGAATCCTCGAAACGGATGCGTATATCGCAATTTTAATCGCATCAACAACGTGTCCGTATATGCGCGCTCTGCTGAAAACGAGTCATGGTTATCAGTTTTCATCTCCTTATAAAAAGGAAAAAAAGGAACTTGTTGACGAGTGATTTTAAGCACTTAAGATAGATTGTTCAGAAAGCCGGCTAAAATACGGTGACGGTTTGTCAAAATGTGTGCCAAATATGGAACAGTGGAGTTCCTGTGGCAATTGTTCTCGATGATATGAAGCGAAAAGCGGATCGTTTTTAAATATGACAACGCCACTTTGAGAGGTCGATGGGCAGATGATGTGTGGGATATGAAAGTATTTTGTGATCAAACACTTCACAAGCGGATAGGTGTTGATCCCGTAGTGTATTGATGAATTCGCTTAATGGGATGACAGACACACGGCTAGCAGTTGACAGTACCTGGCGGTGAATTTTAAAGTCTATTTTAAGAATGCCTGCAAAAACATCAGGAGAATTGTAAAGAATAACCGGAAAATCACATTGTTGTACAAAACAACATATGGTGCTTTGTAATGTCGAATACTGCTGATTTGTAATGATAACACTCGGAGATTTCCTTATCCAGGTGGAATTGTGACAAGTCCACTTCAAATTTCTATCAGCGATAACTGCGAGGTATGTAACAGAATCAAACCTGGTAAGTGCTTTTGAGTCGAGGAATAACGGTCCAGCTGGCCTGGATTCGATGATCTTTGATCACACCAAATTATTCAGCCACATTAATCGCGGATAAGGTGGCCCAAAGTAAATGAGAAATAACCAGGTGGGGACGTTGTAGGTTGAACCAAATCGTCCTCATATATCTGAAGACAATCTATTATTACGAGGCTGATTTGCTGCATGTGTGTGACAGATGAATAGATTTAAAATTCTTTTGGTTTCGACTATGTCCGCCGACAAATTCCGACTTCATACTGAAACATCTGCACCTATGAATGCGGTGCGCAGGTAGAAATCTTAAAACTCCCACATAAATACGCAACACTGTTGTAGAAATTGTGGTTTATTTTTGTGGTTTTCTTGTCACATTCAACGTCACTCAGCTGGTTTTTCATTCTAATTTGGCGTTTATTATTATTTTTGGCAAATAGCAAGAATGACCGCATTGCACGTTGTCTATTTGAAGTTACGTAACGCCACATTTTTCTCGGGACACTAACTAATTAGATTATATACAATTTCGTAGGCATTTGTTTTTGTTTTTGCACCCTAGTAACCATGCTGTAGTCACCAGAGCTTTCAGATTTATCTTGCCTGTGATTGGTGATTGCTTCGTCGATCGGCTCTGTTATGTTAACTCCTCATCCATAAGATATCTGCTTACCAGTTCGAAAGCCTCTCACTCTGTTTCTTACTGAATATTAGGGTTCTGTAAATCACTTGTGGTAAAACTTCGTCACAGAACGATCATTGTCGGCCTAATTGACATCGTTAACACTTCATTTTTTAGTGTCACCGTTCCTCTGCACTATTTTCGGCATCCGTCACGGTTACTGCAAAAAATTATCGCCTCCCAAAGCGATACCACGAAGTTGGAAATGACGACAGAGACACCAGGTTTTTGGCAACCTCAGTCACCCATACCTGGAACAATGTCCCTTGTTGGTCATTTGCACCAACAGAAAACGTTTTCCAGGTCGGCCCGAGTAACCAGGTCGAAAACTTACTCTCTTAATGAGTCTGTGCCGACAATAGGCGGTTTTTATGGAAGAAATGAGAATTCATCCGCAAATGCAAATGCCGAAATACTTCCGATGTGGGTCCGAGTCTTACCCAAAAGTGAGAAAGAAGCGATCGCTTTGTTGCTCCGGAATAAACGAGGTAGGGTGTTTTCTGGTCTGGGTTTTACATTTGAATTCTGGTTTGTTTCAATGGAAACTTTTGTCACTAAAAGGGTCATGTTTTGCATTAACTAAAAAAATTCGTCTGAGATTTCCGCCTCGGACGGAATTTGGCACGGTCTGGGATTAAAACAGCCAATTATTTCTTGTCAAATGCATGCCCTTTTGTGTCTCCCTGCGATCTTACTCGTCGTCCAGCTTTAAACACCAGGGCAAGCCCCATTGAGCGCTACCTTTTTCAATGAGTTACACGCTAAAATATGAAGAATGACTATTCCAGGTAAATAGGGAGTGGTCTTGGGCAGGCATGAAAAGACAGGAATGCCCCCCACATGGAATACAGTCTAACTGTACAAACGTACTTTCTCAATCATTCTGATTAGACAGAAAATGACAAAATGATCGCTATTGTTCACGGCTCACCGTCATATTGTTCAATGATTTGAGCCAGCTGGCTGACAAATCTTTTGGACTTCAACCACGAAGACTTCCTTGTACATTTTCTTACCACACGTTTGCATGTCCTCTGTTAACTATCACAGTGGGAAACGATGCGGTGGACGAGTATTTTTCATACGCAACACGTGACCCAACCAACGAAGTCCATTCAGCATCATACGCTGAGACTAGATATTCTCAGACTTGACGCCTAATACTAGATTCCCAATTGCACATTACTCACGTAGTCAATTTACTCAGTCCTTGTGATGCTACTTAAATGTCGATGGTCGAAAACCTCCAAGCGACGAACATCTTCAGCATGCAAACTCTGTGTCTCGCATTCATACAGCAAAACTGAGCGCGGTGCGGCACGCTACACACGGTCTTAAAACTTCAGGGAAATATGAGGTCGATGCCACAAGTGTTTTCAGTCCAGCTTGTGCCGCTAGAGCTTTGGATACGCATGTGCGCACCTTCACTGCTATGCTGCCATCTTTCGTTAGGCCAAGGTGAATGAAACGATCCACAGTCGTTAGTTATTCCCATCCAGTATCACGTTTAGGATTACTGTAGTTCACTTTTGCAGCAGCACTTTACACTTTGTAGGTGCCATGCGCGTGCCGAATGGAGCTACCGACTGTCTAGTGCACGTGGCACATGGTTCGCAGACTGGAACACGACGTCGTCCGCGCGATCTAAGTCACAGCTTCTCTCTTTTTGGCAGGTCGAGGCCTACATCCTGAAGATCCCCTAAAACATCCGTCATTCCCTCTTCGATAACGAATGCTTAAATGAGACACCCTTGTTGAACACTGCTAATCGTTTTGAATGAACTTGATAGTTTAATGTATGCACTCATGCGACCATATGAACGCAGGCGC
>LUCM01004951.1:29062-39808 GCA_008360955.1 Fasciolopsis buskii
ATGTATGTTGCCACAGCGCCTCAAGATTTATTATTTCGAAACTTTGTCCTGCCGGTGGAGTTTAAAGCTGTCTTGTGACACCAGCGAATCGGCAATGTCCGAGTTCAGCCAAGATTCTTCGATGCAGATGATACAAGTGTGAACATGGATCGATGATTGAAGTGTGAGGGGCAGATCCGACGTTGTCGTGAACGGAGAACGGATGTCGGTACTCAATAATTCCGGAATGGACATCTTGGCTGGAAGGGTGCATTTGACAGCTTCCTGCCAGCCAGCACGAGTGCCTCTTTTAGACTGATCAGATCTTTGAGGTACAAAAATGCGTGGTCTCAGTTCATTCTGAGAAACAATAAGGTTTCTAAACAACAATAAATCCGACCGATTGTGGCTTCGAACGAAGACCATAATGAAATCAAAAACTTCCACAAGAAAAAAACGAAATACTAATGACATCTAGTCGTAGCGCAGCCAGTCAAAAGGCGTGCGCACCCATTATTCATCATTTTTACATAAGATATGATATTCCCAATTTGTCATTATCACTGTACCACACTGGTCAGCCGCCAATGACTGCTAGTTTTTCTGCCTTGTAGCAACTCCTGACCTCGATAAACTGCCTCGCGTTGTTTCTAACAGCCTCAATCTGTACCATTTCTCACATTATTTCGGTATTATGCCAAAACTATTCGGAACTGTATCGAAATCGTTCGAAAGTGCAATTCGGCTGACGTGTTAAGATCTCGCAAGCATCCATCTTACCTGTGCACGTTTATACGTACGTATAGTTAACTGCACTGATTATCTGTGTATCATTCCACAATCTGCGGACCAGTGTGTTCTCGGCCATTTCCGAATATTTTCAGTAAGAATTTTGACGTAATTCCGAAATAACGTTGGAAATTGCATAGACTAGACTAACCGCGTCTTTGGAAAATGCATGACGCAGATGAGCACATGTCATATGAATTACTTTAAGCAATCACGTGATTTGGTTGCTTAGATTTAAATTTCGCCGGTAGTGATGTGATCAACGCCAACGTACATGAGAAGTACATCTCGCGACGGAAGCTATCGGCCCTCAGAATTATGACCTAAGTAGCCAGCAGCACCAATTGCGTGCTGCAGTTGTTGCAATTTTAGATCCTGGTGCAATTCATCTCCAAGTCTCCCATGGTCCGTAATCGATCTAATGCGGTGTTAGGCGGCCACAGAGAATTCAAAATCAGACCGTTCCGTGCCGGTTGCAATTCTGCACAAACATCGTTTTAAGGAAGCTTCAGATCGACCGAAGCGCCATACGTCACGTGAATGATATCACAACAGATTCAGTGACCTTGAAGGATTACGAGGTCTCGATTTACTTCTTACGTGGCATTGGAAAAGACCGTCTGAATTCGGGAAACTGGAGTTCACATATTTTACATTAGAATGAGAGTTTCAAATTGTCCCATACGAAGTGCCCTCATATGTCTAACGTGAGTGGGATTCAGCAGGGCGGAAATGGCAGCCGTTACTTGGGTGCGCAGGACACCGTTCATTATACGGTTTAATCAGTGTAGTGTAGACTGATTAGTGGGACTGTATCCACTTTGTTCGTGAGGAAAGCTCGGATCAGTGACACAATTGTGGGGACACTGCAATCGATATGAAATTAGGAAGAATGAGTCTCATGGCAACAAATTGTTGACGGAAGCTTAAAATCGATTCGGAACGCTTTATCTGTCCTCGGTCTGGGGTGGCCTGCATTATTGAGTGGTATCCAAAATGCTTTCACATGCATCAAGGCTGTGTTACTATCTTCTCTAATTATCGATTCAGACTCCCCCAATCCGGCAGCATATTAGGGCAAGATAACGTACTCATTCACAACCGTGTTCAGGCCTAATATGCAACCCTGATCTCACCTTGGTTGAAAAACTTCTGAAATCCTGGCTCGCTGGTTACTTGGAGAAGCAAAGCGTATGCTTTGACATTCGGATGATCAATATGTGATTCAAAACCTCGTAATATGTAGGCCCAGAAACCACTTCGGGGTCTCAAAATTCGATTACCGTTGCACGCCATCTTACGGTTAATCATTACGTCATGATCATGGGAGTCGGAAATGTTTGTCAAACAAATTTCCTGTTTTGACCGTATTTATGCTTTGGAGTAAGATTTTTTGAATGGAGTTATCCCAAAAACTGACTACAACACGCACACTTTGGACAAATAGAGGTTCTTTTGTTATGGAATTCTATGTTGAGGAATCGGAAACTCCTGTGGGATAAATTAGGCTCTCCCGAAACTGGCAAGGTTTGAAAATTATGAACACAACAACTGACTTCTGTGAGGTGTCTTTTTCTAATTTATGTCTGAGTAAGACGAGCGTATTGCAACCAAACTATGGGGCTTGTCCAGTTGACAACTTTTAGTATCAGCACACTGTGCACCAGTTGCCTGAAGCTTTCAACTCCAAAGTGAACGAGCAATTGCGAATCGAAAACGTAACCATTACTATCTGTTAGAGTTGGCTCCTTGTGGTTTGTTAACTGTCAGCATTCGGTAATAGTTGCCATTGTTTCTTTAACGAATTAAATTAAGTAAATAGTTTACTTACAACGGGTGCCCTATTTTGTGACCTAACTTAATCAAAACAACCAGCTGCGGCGCAAAAGTGTGATGGATATAATTGCATCATCGCTCCATTGTTTTTTTTACGGGCTCACGAGTGAGTGCTTTCCGGTGACCAATCCAATCATGTGCCCGATGCGTCAGACCATCTATCCTTGAGACACATTGATTAACTGAGATGATCGATACTGTTTTCGCTTTCAAGTTTTGCCTGTTCTGGTTCCGTTTATGGGATCGACAGTGGTCGAGCGGATTAGGCTGTGGCGTCCGGACGTGAAGCTTGCGGGTTCGAATGCTCTCACCGCCGGTGAACTCCTCTACTCGGGAGCCCCTTGTTGGCCGCGGTCCCCTTCCTGGAAAATGATGTCATTAGTAAAGAAAGTAATGATAAAAGGTTTGCATCCACTGTCTGAGTTGGTTTGTGGACTCAAGGTATGGGGCCTAATCTGTAGTACTCGGAATTATCGTGTGTCAAAATGCTCAGTTTTAGAACGGACAAGGTTGTTCTATCTTGTATAATGGGAAAAGTGTTTTCCATGATTTTACACAACATCAAAGATATCCATAAAGGTCGTTTCTGAATACCATTGATGTCAAGATCCTGTTTATTCTTACTGCGGGACATTTTCGTGTCGATTGTTCACTTAGTAAGTACCTTGGACGTTTAATTTACCCCAGCACAAGTCGAATACTTAGGCTGAGGCGGCTTTTCGAGTCAAATTAATGAATCAGTCATATTCATGAAAATTCCAAAACCGTGTCAAACTGTGTTGTAATTCATGGCTGCTGGTGCTGCTGCCGCCGCAAGTTCAGATTCACAAGCCCGCTCAAGGGGTCGAGTTTCAGATCCTCAATAAGCAAGAGCATTTTGGAATCCTCGTTGACCAGATCTGCATGATACGGAATCGACTGTACTGTTTGTGTTCACAGTGTGTAATTTGTATGCGCACAATATGACGCGAATTGTGAGCTACGACACTGAAGCACTGTCGTCACTTCAAAGTAGCGACAGTGCAAAGGCAACCTAGTGATCTTTAAATGGGCCCCAAGGAGTTAAACAACGATCTGACTTGGGAAAAGCCACGTTTTGACGAACAAAGACCCGGTCAGACTGCATGTGACTGCCGTTCACCGGCCGATATCAGAATTCCCTAATCGGACTGACTGTCCGACAAAACTGATGAATGGATGGGTTGGAATAGCGTAGAATTCTTCCAACTTAAAAAGAATGAAATCCAAAGTGAAGCGGTATAGACGGTTAACACAGAAAATCACCACAATCGTTATTTTAGGGCACCCCAGTGAATTCTTTGGGATCACTCAATCTGACTACAGGTTTATTGTACACTTCGTTCTGGTCCCAGTTGGCTCACGTGTTCCGAATACTACAGAGCCGGTCTGTATATCACGTACGTATCTGTTGAAGGTAATTTATTATTACTCTGATGTTTAACAAATTGAAGCGAGCTCGAAGTGAGTGCTTTCGATCCCCTGATTTTTTAATCTTTCTGCCTTACTTCCAGTCTCGTGGTCCAAAAGAAACCTGGACGAACGTAAATTACAAGCTGAAATGAAAGCGGAAAGTTGAATAGCTAATAATCTCTTGGAATGAATCGGACATTGAAGTCAGCGGCTATTGTATGCATAAGCCCCAGCGGGTGGCTTTCGTACCCTGTGATCTTCTCCTAACTTTCCGAATACTCTAATCGATATCACCTCGGCTTTTGTCGATTGCCATCGACTCCCGAGCATTTCTTAATCAACACTAAATGCATTCTCTCTCCAAATCGTTTTTCCGCCATTTCTCAGTGGAAGTTTTAGTGACAATTCGGTGCAACATCAAAATTTTGAGTCAGAGTGTGTATGACACTTCTGACGTTGTGACGTAAAAAACCGAATCACATCGCTGAGCGAATGCAAGTTACCTTTCCGAGCGAGAATCCCAAAATTATTTGGACTCACATGCACATGTACTCATTCTTATTGTTCAAGGTCAACTCTGATGCATATCCCGATCAGGATGGAGCAGACCATATATTCAAGTTAAGTCAGTTGGCGCTTTTGAGCACTCAGGTGAACCAATTTTCAACTCAAACACAGAAAATAAAAGATCTATTGTAAAAACGGACATGTTTTGATGCTCACTGGGTTGAATTGGGGAATTTGATAAGAATATGTAAAAGCGAATAACGACATGTAGATAGTGACAAAGTGACTCATCGAAGGAGATGGGCTGTAGGGCCACACATTACCGATTCACGATTGATACGTGGACTAAGGTTGTTCCAATGCGTAAATATACGAGACATGAGAAGCACTGAGGAATGCAGGGCGAAGACTAGCTAGCGCTGCGTAGCAAACCGTTGATGAATCTACCGTAAACGTCAAAATGTTTGTAGACTGTGAAATCTACGGGAACATCTATGCGAGTTCCATTACAACGTGCAAGTGATTTCAAAGTCTTAACGGTACTAACGAAATCCTTCTACTTCAAACCGGGAAAGAATACCGAGGAACGGACAAATCAGAGAATGACAATGCCTGAAGTAACGAATCAAAGAAAAAAAATTGCAAGTTTCCTTTGACCTTCTGATCCTGGAGAACAAAAAAGCAGTCTACATATTTTATGGTATACATTTTCCCTGTTTGGCCTTTGAAATATCTTGGATTAAAGTTATACCAAAGTTATTGGGAATGGAATGTTTTATTGATAACGATGCGAAGTTATTAAAAACAACCAACGGCGGGGAACCACCTTGAAAGTTAAAGAGGACATTTGAGAACGCCCAATGTTAGCGAATAGGAAGTACTGGCCGCTATCTGAGTTCAACCAGATTTTCTCGCATATGGCTGAGATTTTTGCGTACGGTCTTCGCGCGTTTTTCCATTTTTACTTGGTGCTCCTGGAGAATCGTGTGATTATCCCGCCATCACTTGGATGAGTATCTTGGTTATTCAATTCAAAATGATCGCAAACAGCCAACAACAACAACAACAACCTTCGCGCTACACCTTCAGAACGAACGATTTCATGGGGTTCGTAAGTTACCACTAGTTTGGCTGACACCGATAAGCATTGAGTTATTGTGAAATTCCATTTGCTAGTACAAAAATTGTACTTTTTTATTTGAGCTCTTTGGTGTTCTATACCACTTCATGATTCAATTCATAAAAAAATAACATCGAAGCCGGAAACTATGAGGTGGCGAAACTACAAGGTTAACTGGGAAGCAAAGGAGTATGGTGAATCTCCCTTGGCTTTGGTACATCTTATTGCCCAACTGATCGTAATAATCACCAGTCCATTATTAATCATCCTGTTTCTGAAAAGAACCAGTACAGACCCTGGTGGTGCATCATCTGTGTTAGTGGACGGAAGAGGGTCTATCCAATCATAGACTGATGACTGATACAATCAGTTGGCCAGCAAGACGCATCCAAGACGAGCGAGATTTACCACAGCCGTTTGTACTTAACATGAACTTACAGCTTTTCATTTTAATTTTATTTTTCCTGAATTCAATCCTGGAATGGTATACTTTAATGCATTCGGGTTTTAAACACATTGTAATTCTGACCCTAAAAACGTCGAGGCGCTGACGGTTTGCATGTCCCTGGACTTAGTCCTAATTAGTTCTGCGTCCAATGACCTGTCATTTGCCAGATTTGCGACGCACTGTATCGAGTTAGCGTGATGCTGGTCTCATTACCGCAGCTGTGGTATTCTCCAGCTTTGCATCCAACGCTTACTCATGGGATTCAACGATGGAGTGCACTCCGTAACCACATTCACTCATTTATCGTAACTCGTTGTCGCCTGGCTCGTTACCACACTTGAATAATGAGATCTTATGTAGTTCGATGCCATTCCAAATTTCAGGGTCACCGTCTTTAGTTCCTCTCCTCCTTTCCGTCCACGTGTACCGGGCCCTAGTGACTATGGGGTATGCCCCTTTTTTATTACACCTAACCATTATGCGCGTCATGCAACACGTTCTATAGGTATCGGAGTAGGGTGGTCGGGAAATAATACTAATAATGATAGCAAATAATTGAAAATGGGAATGATGTGTTTAAGAATACACTATGTATTCGATGTCATGAAAGATATATGTACACTGTTAGTTGTTGCGTCCGTTTCACTGCATTCTTACCAGGACGTCAAGCGGCTCACTTCTACTATCAAACGAAAACGTGGACAGAGCAATAAATACGCACTACGGACTTTTGTGCCCACCAATCAGAACGAAACCCCATCCAGTGTTTAACAAAAAGAGCCGTCATTACATGCACCACATACACAATTTGAAATGGACTAATAAGGATCAGTGAGGCAAACGTTTCTACAAAACGGGCATCCTGAATGTTTCATCGACAAAAGTATGAAAACAAAAATAAATCCGTTCATCAAACAATTAAGAAGAAAGCCATATACCGATCCGTCTCTTTCAGATGAGATAACATAATAGACGTATCAAGTAGGCGGCTTTGGGTGGCAAGTACTTCATTCATATCTCGACCAGTTCTCCTTTTGCAGACGAAAGACGAATTGCCTATACTTTCGGCTTATTATGTGTACCTTTTCAGTTGGACCTGTGGCGCAGGTCACTTAAGTCGAACTACCAGAAGACTGTTTGAACTCGAAAGAACGCCATCCGAGCTGGCTGAACAAAGGACCGATAAAGAATGGACAAACGGTAATCACCATACACCTGATAGAATCGGATCATCTAATCAACACAAGTGACGCTTTTTTGCCTCGTTTATGTCAGCAAAGAACGCTAGATGTTAAATCCTTTCCACGGCCGAAGCGATCGCGATCCATCTGAATAATGCATATCTAAGGGCCAGAAACAACACTTAGGATTTTCAATCTACTCTGGCCATCGGCACACGATACGGTTACGTAACCAATGACCCGGTGAAAACTATGCGACAATTATCAACACACATTATCTATCATGACACCGAATACACAGTATCCATGTGGACAATTCATTCCGATTACCAATCATCCACTACCACTATTATTTCTCGTTTACCCTACCCCGATACCTATAAAACGTGCTGTATTTACTCAGCTTTGAGGCACCGAAAACAGTTGTTTGTTACCGTGTTTTCTATTGTCTCAAGTGGGGAATTTTCAAGCATCAAAGAAATCTCTGCGCTTGCTTGGTGTCTGCCCTGGTTGATATGTCAGTGGGGCTGCGCGGCGTGACCGCACCTTACTGGCGTGCACCTAGTCATCTTTCACGTAATATTTGTGAATATTCACTCTTCAGTTTAACTGATGTGTTCGCCGCCGATAGGGTGAAATCGCTGCTAACCTCCATCAGAACGGCTAACATACCACCGGTCCTTATTGATCGCAGTGGTCGACGACATTTGCCGTCCCATGTGATTAGCAGACAAGTAGATTCGCTGTTCTGGATAACATTTTTCTTGGTGCCTTTTGTCTACCTCCTGTTGTGCTGGATCGCGATAACAGTTTCGTCACTGCTAGGACTTCATCATTAATCAATCAATCGCTCCGCCGGTTTTTCGCTGGAGTTGTTGCCTGTTCAGTGTGAATTTTCCACCACTGACTTTACTTTAGTTGATTTCCGGCACAGAATCCTTCGGTATTTATAGAATCAATTCCTACTTGCTCATTAAGACTGTTCTTTGAGAATTGTTAGTCTGCTAACCTGTCCGGTCTAATGAACTGCGTCAGAGTTTCCGATTGTGTGTAGTCGTGAAAAGCGTAGCGTAGAAATGGGGAATTTCACAAATCATCCCCCTGCTTGTTCGCTTACGAGAACCAGTTGTCACTAAGGTGATCTTCTTTGAGTGTCTGACCATTTTAAACACTCGAATGATAAGATTAAACAAAGATTTCGCGCTTTAATACGTTTGGCTTCTCTGGAGTTGATCAAAAGGTTTGGAGGAGATATGCAAATGAGATCCTAGCCAAAAGAAGGGGTGCACGATTACGGGTGCACGTTTCTCGTATTTTCGCAAATCTTGAAGCCAAGGGGACAGTGAGAAACTTCAACTCTTCCGACCCCTAATCGATACCTGCCCAACCTTGTTTTGTTCCAATCTCCAAACCTGCCAAATGTTCAGACACACAAACACCTTGGTTACACTCCTGTAGTCAAGGTTTCCGATAGTGCACCTCATTAGCCGACTATGCATGGTTTGAAACTGATGACGGTTCACCTTTGCTGCAATAGAATTCGACATTGAATATCGGTATACAGCTTGAATCTATGACCTTTCCAAGTGTGGGTCACAGCTGCACGATTGACGAACTGAAAACTATCGTACCGTCTCAACGAAGTTGTATCATCAAGGCGTCCGGCAGTGTATCCGTCATAAAAAGCTGCCTTTGAATGCTACTTTCCATACCAATAAAAATATGCTGTCCGTTGGACAGTACCGTAATTGAGATTGTTCTAGGCGTTCAAAGCAACTTCATAGGGTCCAGACAGTTGTTCGATACGTGGGGCTGTATAGCTTCCATAATTCTCATTTGTTGCACCGTCGTCAGTCTGAGACGAATGAAAGCAGTCCGAAGGGAATCCAACGAAGAACCTGTACTTTCCTGACTGTCACTGTCCATATGGTACTTTGCAATTATCTTTTCTGCAACAGAGCACACAATTAGATGCAATAAACTTACATACCCTGAAACGTTACAGCGTGAATAACTAACCGCGGCTCACTGTGAACCGCAGGTACTAAAAGCGTCTTATAATGAAATTTTATAGTTACTAAAACTTCCACGTTCCGATCTTGATATGTTTGAGATGGCGGAACATTCGGAGGTAGGTGATGGTGAACCTGTATAATGGATTGTCGTACCGCGAATCTCGTATTACATTTGCATGCCCTTAACCTTTGTGACCAATCGTGCGTCGCTCTTACTCGGCTCCGTTCGACCGCAATACTGGCAACTCCGACACTTGACCGATACAAGGAAAAGACAGTCGAGAGCGATAGCAGGTTGAGTATATTTTGACAGCAGCGTGCGAGCAAAGCGTGCGTGAATTACGCTCAAATAGCGACCGCGCTTGGCGGTCAACGTTCGTGTGAACAAACTATCCGGAAGAACAAATCCTTGTTCCGCGTCAATCTTCATATTATTTCCACTTAGTAGTTTTCACTGTGAGCGCGTATATTTTTCGCTTTATTTGTAGCTAATTATCTGGGTGGAAGAACAAAATGGTCAGAGACTACAAGGCGATCAGCCAACGGGAGGAAGAAGTATCTAAAGTGTAGCAAAGCTGCATGGGGGAGCAAACGCTGCAAACTAGGTGCGATGAATTTGTTAATTCGGCGGGAAGAGGGATCCCCTTCATCACAGGGGATGTTTCAGGGTTTTCGAGTGATCATACTCGATCTATGGACAGCACATGTTTCTAAAATTTATCTCTGCTGATTGTCAGGGCGGAATTGTAATGATGAGTAGGGAGCCCTAAAGATACCCAGGCTATGTTCCACGAAAGGCGAGGGTCTTCTAGTCGAGTCAACACATGAAAGCGAACACATATGAGCAGAATGGTAGGCGGAGAAGCAGAGTTATGCGGAAAGTTGGATCACGCCAGCCTCCAATAAATCGGCTAAGCAAAGGCCACAATTGGTTCACACTATAACGGCGATGATTGGAAACGAAAGGAAGCCCCAACAGCCACCGTAGAACAAGCAACTAGTAGTGCGCACGCGGTTCACATCGCGGCACAAGCCATTTCGCTGTTTTCAATGATCCTAAGGACGGCTGTTTCAAATGTACCCATAAAAGCTGCCCGGCCTGCGTTGTTTGGTAAAAGGAACACACGGAATACATTTATCGCATCTCTGCAGGACACGCACGACACTGGCTCTATAATAATAATAATAATGTATATTTCTCGATTTGCGGGATGCATGCGCAAGGCAAGATCAATTTTTTACATAGATGATGCACAGGAGATACGAACAATGTGAATCGAAGAGACAGGGGGTGGAAGCGACCTCTATTGATTTGGGAGGCTTGTTTGTTTATGTATATCTCTCGACATACGAGAATCATGCGCAAGATAACATCAAAATTAGGCCAGGAAGGCACAACGAAGACATGGAAAACGGAAACCAAACGTACAATGCAATGTG
>LUCM01004952.1:0-13844 GCA_008360955.1 Fasciolopsis buskii
TTACCACTAGGACCTGACTGTTATTGTAATATGCCTCAAGGATTTAAAACGTCCCATTCCTTCGATCCGTTCGAATAAAATAAGAATAAAAAGATTAAGAGAATTGATCTTGGTCATTAGATTTGTGTCTTCTTATTCAGTTTGTAGCACACGAATAAATTAGCGGTTCGTGGTAAATGTAATCAGTGAACAGTCCGAATAACCGTAACATGGAAGGGAATCGTAAATTTGGAAGAGATCATGACAAGGCGAACCCATAGATCGAACATATGCAGTAGTTGCTATTGCTAGACTGTCATCAAAAATGTGCATAAATTCGATGCACGAGGCAATGTTAAATCATTCGTCTATGGATCGCGTAGTCATAGAAACGAGGGAGAAAACACCGGAGGTCGACTGACAACAATCGTAACAAAAACAACTGGGTCACGAACTCATTCTCTAGGCACAACTTTGGTTAGAATCTTTTTGTGACATGTGTGAAACGAGGGCTACTGGGCCCCGATGCCTGGGGAGGCGGGGAACCGGCAACCGTGACCCTGAAACTTGGAGGTCACGCTAGGCCAGGAGCGGCAACTAGCTAGGCGACAGCGAGTTGCCGTCCCCCACCGAAATATCTATCACATCCGGGATTCGAACTTTTGAACTTTTCGATGGGAGACGCTAGATCTACCTTCCGGTGATTACTGTCCCTGCAACTGGTAGTGGCCATAGAGCCCAAAACAGAATAATGATAACAAAATATTTTGGTTGAGCTAACTTGGTGACCGGTTTCTAGCGAATGACAGCCCTCAGTTGACCGCGGTCCCCTCCCTGAGAAATGATGTGCATTGTTATTTGGTTGATAAAAAGAAGAAAAGTTAGGGGTAAAAAAAGACAGATAAATTGACGGAATCTGTTGGCACTTTGGCCTGGCTAGAGCCCTGAAGAACCCTGAAACTGCAACATTTCAACCTAATGAAGGCCTAGAGTGAAATTTAATGCACATTCTATGTTTTCAGGCATGTGTTATGCATTTTTTGATCAAGTGGAGAGTGCGAAAGCTGAATATCTGCCCTTCGTGAGCGCAAAAGCATTTACTTGACTTGACTAGATGGTCAGGATCCTGTTTTTCTTGTTGTGATCTACAAGCACAATGAAACTAGTAAATACAGCTGCAGTTAACAACCACTTCAGACGTTCTTGCATTCATTTGTTGAAGCGAATATAAACTTTTAACAATGGTGAATAGTTTCACCTTAAAATTCCTTGCTTTCACAGCCCTTTTCAGCGCACTTGCAACCAGGTTTCTAATGCTTTTTTCTCTAGATGATATCAATACAAGTATCCATCTCTCCCTGAAATTTTATTGGCCGCTCGCATTCCGTGTCTTCTTGTGATCCAACTAAGATTGTTTTTCTCCCAACAAATGGGTGAATTTTTTCAGAATTTTTCAAGGTTTTTTAACGGATTTGACCATGCTCTTGTTCCCTATATCTAGTTTGTTCTTTGTTTGCTTAGTAGTCTCAACATTCAGTTTTTTCGATGGCTGAGAAAAAAGTGGTACCTCCTATCTTTCTTGATGATTTTGTCCAAAATTGTTTAATTCGATTCAGCTGACAGCCACATCAATCTAGAAAAAGTTTCGTTGAGTAATTATTCCCGGTCTTTCTCCGCGCTGTATCCCCATATGATCTCGTCCTCGTCATTACAAGGGAGAAATTGCCAATTAAGAAAAACCTGTTGATGTCCTTCCCTCACCTCATCTTTGAATTTTGGTGTCAGAAGCCGACCCAACTTCTCTCCGTTACTTTGAATGCTTGGTCACTTGAAAACGTTCCCCTTCCTTTTTTTGAATACTTCAGTCAACAAACTGGGCTGATTTCGATTTCTGAGGCTCGGGCACGATCTAGTACAAAAGTACAGAATATTTCTTCAAAGGCCTTCCGAGTTCAGAGTTGGACATATAACACTTTGATGCATAACTTGGTCACTGTAAACATTTTGTTTTGAAATAAATTGCTGCTATGGGTAGTTTGCAATTTACGGCACTTAGTTATTTTAAACCATTAAAGAAGCTTTAATGCCAATGGACCAATTCTCTTCTCCATCACTAACCAAGAATATGTTTGTTTTGATCGAATTATTTAGAAGATAGATGTTGAGACGAAGATTGCTTGTGACTGAGTTTGCTTCAATCTAGCCATTTCGGTTAACATTCGGTAGTACCGTCATGGATTAACTAGCTCATTTTGTTGTCGGATCTTAAAGATTGATCTCCACTTGACAGTCGGCTAGTTTACCACCAACAACGCCCCGGAGATCGTGCATCGTAGCCAATATGAATCAGAAAATGTTGCAGCCAGTGCTGTTTGAACTTCGATCTTATCGACATTTTATTCTATCATTGGAGAATCCGTTAATTGATTACACAAAAATAGCGGTCCTTCTTCGGACTGTTCAAAGGCAACTGATTGACATCACACGATTCCACGATGTCGTAAAAGGTGGCAGCCAGTACCTCGACTAGAGCCTCTAGTCGAGCTGGATCATTTTCAGACAGTGATTAGAATGCTCCGCTGATCGGCCAGTCATTCTCCAAATGTATCCGAGATAATGGTAGTCCTAGGCTAATCGGTGGCATACTCTCATGACCACTAGGTCTCTTAAAATACATTTTTTTACTATTTATTTTTACACGATTTCGCTTTTTCGTCTCAGAAAATCCACATTTATCCATTTGCAAACTTTCGTGTGCATCCAGACGCAATCAGTCCCTCTTCCAGAACTTCGATGTAAACCTCCGCATTTCGATTTTTCGCAGCTCCGTGCGCCGTCAAACTGTTATCCACCCCCGTCACTGATGATCACTATTAAAGTCATCTCTTAACTGAGCATTACTTTTTTTTGCGTAGTTCACGTAGTCCGCATCTCGGACTAGCGGGCCGATAGTAACAGAATGTTGGTATTCACTAAAAGTAATAGTCGTTTTACTTTTATACTTTATCATAAAATCAGTGCACATTATTTTTGGGACAGAGGCAAGGTCATGAAAGGATAGCCGGATAAAAATGTGACTGGTGGTGGGAGGATTAGAGGTGACGGTATTCATGTCTAAAACAGCGAGGCTTTATCCACTTGAACAGACGGTCGTTTACCTAATTACAAACTAAGAACACCGTTAATTCAATCGACGATTGTCAACCTGATGCATCTTGTCTTCCACTAGACAACTCCGTTCATCGTTCTCTGCTTGTCATTTATGAGTTATTCTATATAGAACATCGGAAAACTATTTAACCCAGAAGCTAACAGTGATTCCTTCCGGGCAACTATACTCCTATTGCGCCTGTCCCCAAAAGTCTGCCTCGTTGCACTCTGGTCTTCGAAGTAGTTGATGGCTGCAGGATGAACCGCGGTGGGTTGTCGATGACAGGGCAAAAAAGTAGGAAAACCTGAACCACTGAACTGACTTGTCTATGCACAGTTAGACTACTAGGTCCACGAGATTCCCTCAAGGGATGGTCGGAGATTTTGGGTGGTGTGGTTCGAGTTCGCAGACCGCGGCGTTCTTGGATCCGAAATCTCTTCTTTTCTGTATAGTTGTTCGACTTATTAGTTTGTAATCAACCTTCCACCATTCTTCGTTACATTTTCTTTTTGAGTAACTGGTGTAGTGAAGTAGTTAGTAAAGCTGAAGTATGCTCTTGTAGGGTTAATTGCTATGTAAATTGAACCCCAGTTGCGCGGTAACGAAGTAATATCTTTCAATGAACCGAGAGTTTTTGAAAAGCTAAGGCAAAGATGTAGGGGAAATGCTAAGAACCACAAAAGTGCGGTATTTCCGCTTTTTCATTTCACGTGAACAAGTTTTATGTATGAGGAACGTTCGGCAGTTATCAAGTGGCTCCTAGCCGTGCCTGTGTCGCTGCTGGCCATTTGGGTACTCCACTTCATTGAGTCTCAGCTTGTTGGTCCTAATTACATGAAAACATGTAGCCATTTATGGTCAGTTTCATTTTATGGTAATAGGGTGGGCGTTTTCATGCAAACAGATGACTCATTTGTTTTCTTTCAATTGGCAGTGTGTTACAGATAAACTCTGTTGAATCGCATGATGTGATAGATATTAAAACGTCTTTGGATAACGGCCTTTTCCCACTTAGATTGTAAAAAGCAGTAATTTCGGTCTTTCGAATTACACTGACGAAGGTGATCGTAGAATTATAGTGGTGTCAGTTTTCGCTTCCTGAAATAGGGACCAAATAGAGCAGTTTAAATTACTCGCACCACAGTCAAGAAATCTAAGGCTCCCCGTTGTGGCGCAACATTTTAACTGTGACATTAGTCTACCGAAATGCAAAAATTATTTTGGTGTCTCTGGTGCGTCAGATGGGATAAACAAATAGGTAGATAGACGAGTGGAATAACTTTCCTCCTTTTGTCTTCTGACTTGGTGTGCGATGTGCCTTTTGATTTCGCGTAAATGAAACAACGGTCACATTTTCCGACGGATCCTGGTGAAGTGAGAACTAAATGTGAAATCTCGACACTTTGTCACGCCTGGTACAAATCTGAGCAGCACTGAATAATGCAACACTGCAAAAAGTCTGCAAACTGTGTGGCAGATAGCTTCGGTGTCCTCCGACGCCCTACCATGCCCAAAGATATTGAGGTTCTCCCCCGTAGGTCGCAGAGTTTCAGTTATTGGTTGTCACAGCAAAAGTGAACCTCACAAATCACATGAATAGTAGTTTTCTTTCATCTGAGCGTTGCCAAAGTCCTCCCACTTCGGACATAAACGGTCTTCAATTTCCCAACCACTTGTTTCATTCCTGCTTCTGCTCTAGTGCTGGTGCTTGCGTCTGCATGCATCAATCTGCCGCCTCCTCTCGAATTTCACGTCTTGACCTCTCCGACCGACATTTACATTACGTGCTGATGAAAGTTGTTACTTTCTTTTAATCACTATGTTTGACTCAGTTGCCACTCACCAACCGCGATTATCCCCTGATTTTCGAATTATCTTCCAACATAGAGACTTTGACTTTAACAGACGCAGGTTGTCAAACTATCATTCTTGGTGATTTCAACGTCCACGTCAAAAACCAACCATTGGACTCATCCGACATTTCGACTATCGGATGTGAAACTGTGGCTTCCACTGGATCTCCCTGCAAGGGACCGCAACACGCCTTCGTTTTCATTCCCAAATCCATTCTCTCACTATTCTTTAACATTACCTTTTTGTCTCTGGACTCATTGGATCAGTGTGTCATTTCATTTTACACTTTTTCCCACTGCCCTGATACCTCACTCCGGACGCACCTTTTGTCGTTACGCCCGGCTGACTAGGATAGTTCTCGTGACTTCCTGTCCTGTTAACCTTGGAACGACCACTGGTTCGTATCTGATGTTTCTGTCTCTTTTTCTAGTCCTCTGAGGCTGTGCTTTATTACACACTTCCCCAAATCCGGCAAATCATGATGCCCTGAGCGGTTTAACCACGCTTGCAACCATGCTATCCATTTGAAAAACTGCGTACCGCCAGGGGTGACACCCATCCCAACAAATATCTTTACACCGTTTCGTTTAAGCGGGGAGCAAATACTCGCTCCTCATATTAGTGCCAGAGATCGCTTTGCATGCTACAAAGGTGAGCGACTAGCCTCTTCCATCGTCGGTAGCCTTTCATTCTGGTACGATCTAAAGACAGCATCCCGAAATTCCTTTTCCTCCCCCCAAGAATACTCATTTGCAATTCCTCCGGCTCTGGTCTATGACATTGCTGAGGAGTTCGAAGATTTGACTCCCATGTTCCCAATAAGACTTCATCCTCCCTCATGTTCCAACCATGATTTGTCTACTGTTATAACCGAAGAATTTGCCAAGCCTTCCCATCTCGCATGTTTCCAAACCTTCCGGTATCGATGTTATTCTACTCTTCATCCTAAATATGTGCCTCATAGTTAGCCCCTATAATAGGCCTTCTTATTTCCTCTTTTCACGGAAGAAAGCAACTAGGTTTCCATCCCAAAACCTAGTGACCTTTCTGAGCCCAATAACGATCATCATATCAATCTCACTTCGGTATATTCTAATATTTCTGAAACCGTTAACTTCGACCATTTGCGTCTGTTCCCTGGATGTCAAGGTTTGCCGATTAACTATCCAATGAGTTCCCCTCGCTAAGTTCTACGGGTGATCCACAGGCTGTAGCCTCACACTCCCGGTAGACTGTACTCGAAAACTACGGAGAGGTTAAAATGGTCTCAAGTTTGGCGTGAAGGTCTGCTGTCGAAATTTTCTGCCTTCTGGTTCCATCCACTTTTTGTATGATGGATGTCGTTTCCTCGGAAGGCGGACCATCCCTGTCCGGGTCCATGGGGTGCTGTCCCAGCCGTTTCAGGTGAGAGCCGGTGTTCCCCAAGGTTCCTTTTTTATTCCACTCACCTTTTTCTCTTATTCTTAATGGTACGTTTTCACAAATCTTCGATCTACTTCATTACTTTGCCGATGACGACGCTCTCCAACATCGATCCCTAGCGGAATGTCCTCAGTGCACCACATACGTCAGACCTGGAACGAGCCTGCTTAGAGGTCTATCAGCCATATGTTCCAATGTTTCTACGACGTTTCTCCTCTCTCTTTTGCCCAAGTACCTGCCTTATTCTCCCAAATGAATTTTGACTCAATTTCCTTTCGTTCCACTGAGTCACTTCCATTCTTTTTTTGTCGGTTTAGGTTTGCGTCAACATTTTCTATTCAGGAAAACGCCGTATCTTAAGGATACATTAATATGGTTGCGGTAAAACCAAATATTTAGTAATTTCTGTATCTTGACGAAGGCTTCGTTGGGACATTTTGTTAGAGATTTTATAAAGATCTTTTCCATCTAGTCTTAAAATGTTGAAATTCAAAATGGTTGATGTCGGATTTTACAGCCTGTGATGTAGTGTCTTCAAACGCCTTTAGCTGAGGCGTATTTGTCTGCCCACCGTCAGTTTTCTCCTTCAGGTATTTCCTTTACCGTAATTTTTACCATTTTCTTTTCGCATTTCAGATCCTAACCTAGAATTCTTCTTGCATCGCGAGTTGGGTTTTCGTCCTAGTCCACATGCGGTCGTTCATCATTCATACCATCTCTAAACGGCGAAGAAAGTGACTGTACTACCTGGGCAAATGAGCCACCACGCCGTGAAACGATCTACCCATTATGTTTGCTACTCCCATACATGAGGATTATCACATATTTAATGCGTCCACGAAACTTTCAGCGTATGGCTACATTTATTACGCAAGCCTATACGAAAGTGAATCGTATGCAATATCCGTGTTTCTAGCTCTTCTAGCTCTGATTGGCATCGGCGCCACTGTGGTACTGTTTATGATGCATATTAGTGCCATTTGCTACGCACACTGCTACTTATACCAACCTGTACACTTATCCCTTAGCCCGTTACACACAGAACGCCCATCCTGTTCCCGTCGGGTATGGTGTAAGCTGTATAACTCTTGTCAGTGTACTGGTCAGTTCATATGTGATCTCTTTTGTCGGAGCCATTGGAAGTCGAAATCCTTGCCCAAAGTCAGCAAGATGGGAGAACACGTTTTTGCGACCGTCAATCTTACTCCTGCTAATTCGGTTATAGTTCAACTTCCCAAACCTTTATTCAAAGAATTTACCTCCCCATGCCCACCTGTGATATTTCCTGGAGTGTCCATCATCAAACCCCTTTCAGGAGTGGATATAAATTTGGAAGTAAATTTGACCTCATATTTCCAACTGGATTATCCGAAGTATGAACTGTTATTCTGTGTAGCTGACGATATCGACCCGGCCTGTGATATTGTGCGCAAATTGCAGTCTGCTTATCCCCATGTTATCTCCCGTTTAATCGTTGCCGAAGAAGAGATCGGCGTAAATCCGAAGATTAACAACCTTCAGGCGGGCTATGTGGTTTCCCAATATGATTTGATTCTAATTTCTGATGCAGGTGTCTGGATGCGACCAGACACATTGACAGATATGGTTGCCACGTTGCTCGGTGACCCTCGAGTGGGTATGGTTCATCAGGTTCCTTTCTTGACACCTTACCTCAGTGATTCGACCTCGTATAGTGCAACGCACAGAGAATTTCAGACATCAAAACCGGCTCTGGCAAGCAGGATGCTACCGTCTCATACGTCCACACGCCCATCTTTTGCATGGATCATGCAACTTGTTTTTTTCGGCTGTTGGCACGCGAAAATATCTTTGTGTGCATCATTACTAGGTATCAATTGTACAACAGGCATGTCATGCCTGATCCGCAAATCTATTCTGTCAGAAGTATCTGGTTTCAAACCTTTTGCATGCTACTTGGCCGAAGATTTCTTTCTTGCCAAACACATGTTAGATCATGGTTGGTCTGTCCGTGTATCTCATCAACCGGCCTGGCAAAACTCTCCATCCGTCTCGCTGAATCAGTTTTGGTCACGACTGAACCGTTGGTCTCAGCTTCGCTTAAGTATGGTTTTGGCTGCTTATCTTCTAGAACCATTCTCACGATGCCTCCCGAATGCCTTACTGGGTGCCTTTGGGTTTGCCTATATTTTTCCCGATTTTGTTGATCCTGGTGTATATTTTCTGTGTCATATGTTAATTTGGTTTTTGTTGGACTACATCTTACTGTTATATGTCTACCCACCTTGTGTGCCATTATGCATCACCCGTCTCGAATACCTAATAGCTTGGATATTTTCCGAGCTCACCGCCGTACCGAATCATATAGGAGCAGCATTCAAAAGGGAATTGCAATGGCGTGACAAGAAGTTCCGCGTACGATGGGGTGGTCTGGCCGAACAGGTTTGTCCCAAACAAAGCGTGACTTGTGAAATGAAAAAAGACAATTCGTGCTCTGATTTGAACGATTCCATGTCTGTAATTTAAGGTTAAAATTTCCATAATATCGTTATTAACCACAGAAAGGTCTTTAGAGATGCCAAATCACACAAACGCACTTCCAGCCACATCGGATCAATACTTATCCCATTTGTCTTTGTCAGTTCTGTGGTCTAGTCAGCTTAGCTATTCTGCAAACTCATTGTACAGGGATCATTATTTTTCTCCTCTATCAGCCAGCGTGACTAAAGCCTGCACATCCATCTGTAACTCTGTGTTTATGGTTACTGAGAATCGCGTGATATGTCGTCTCTCTCTCACTCAACTGTGTATAGCTTGTTCTGCATATACAATACTATCTGCAACCGAAACCTCAGTCCACATATCGCCCTGCTTCCAGTTCGAATGAGGAAATGTTACTGGGTCATGCAGGAGCACACAAACACAGAGTAAGGTTACATTTCAGGATGATATCTTTTTTCTTTCTGTTCATAATTTTTCTTCGCCATCATTTTCCACAAAACTCCAGCAGCACATCAGCTTGTGCTGAACTCGATCAAATGATTACTTGAACTTACTTCGATATTTTCTTCACGGATGTTAATCACGTTCTGTTTCCATCAGTGCCTGTTTCTTCATCATATACATGATGTCACGCCTCCTGTCCCCTGGACCGGAAACAGCTTTCTATGCAATTCACTGCTCTAAACGGTGTTCAAAATAGGTCTTTCCATTTTGCTATTTTAAGCGACTTTTTCTCTTTTTATGAGAACAACAATCAAATTACATTTATTTTTCCATTCGTTAGCCTCGCTGATTCACAATTGTTTCACTTGTGGCGCGTTTTGATTATTCAGCCAGAGATGTCTTCAGTTTGCCTAACCACTGCCAGCGGTCTTTATTGTTGTTATTTCCACTGTTCTGGTTTGATATTGACTCTGACTCAGCATCTGCTAGCACCTAGCGTGTACAAATCAGCAGTACACGTAGAGGCGCAATCGACCAGATAGATTTCTGGTCACATTTCTCCTCATTTCCTCAAATAAACAGATTTTGACTGGGTTCACCAAGTCTGCTTCGCTGCCGAGCACCGGTTTCTCTTATTGTCATCCTCTGCTCCCACCATTCGCAGTGCCGATCCTCCTTCTTCGTAATCTACGAACTTGTACCATGCCTGTTTGAACAAAAGTGTGAACCGAACCGGGACTGGTAGCTTTAAGTACGTGTTCTGACAGTGTGCAGTTAAACACGCGTTCCATGTACATTGTTTGATTAAATACACGGGGTTGTACCGTTCTTGCATCCAAACTTATTCGTTCGTTTAAACTTGGAGTTCAGTAGGTAATATCTGTCCGCACTCTTCCGAGTGACAATAGTAAGAAAAGCACCAGGCATGTTGACCGTTTACACCACTTCAAGAACCACAGATATACAGCATGGATCGGTCCTCTTCAATTTACAGAAAACTGTGATGATATCATCGCAAACGATAATTTAGAACCATCAGACCGATTTTTCAGCCACTGAATGGAAAACTAAACGACAGTTTTTATCTCGATTTTGGCTTAAGATTTAGAATCTGACATTGTAGACTTCCTCAACAATTCGTGAAAGTTCACTTCGCAAGAATAACACCAATCAGTCTGGCGGGTATTGTGGTATTGAGAAAATTATGGGCTTGGCCTTTTCAGATGGAACTGTACATTACTGAGCTCTGCTTTATTATGCGCTCATGAGACGGAGGATGCAATTGCTTCAAAGCTTAATTTGAGATTGAAAACGGTAGAAGCACCGCCGTATTACCGTCTCGGGGACGTTCAGCTGCACCAGGTCATTCTCGTTGACCCTCACCAGTTCAGTTAATAACAACATAAGCATCAGACATGGTCAAAATTATTAATGATGTTTCATTTTGGAATTTTACCTGAGAGTCACTGGCAGATATTTTCATGCGATATGCGAGTGTGTTTTGGGATTGTTCTTTGAGCGATTTCGTGGGAACTGGTGGAGACAAGCAAAAACTGCCTGAAAAAGTCGACTTGTGCTGGGTGTCAGATGCTACTAAATTCCCAGCTATACTGTATCTCGTTCTACTCTGAGGTGGAGACAATGGCTTCCAATCGCTGATGTCAGCAGGACATACTTAGAGTTTATTGTCATATTTCATTACCGTTGTGATGGTGCGTGACTAGTCATCACCCGTTTGCTGGAAATGATTGATTTCATTTACTGCTCCGGCTGTGGATTAGCAATTGTTCAATTCAAGCATAGCGATGCACTCTTTCAACTCCTCGCTATTATGGTTTCGATTGGCCTGAAATAATGTCGATAATCACCATCACTCGTGCATCGTTGATCGATCTGTGCATGTAATTAGTAGTCTTGTTTATTGCTCACAGTCAAGAACGAGGTATTGTTCTATCTTCAGTATGTACATTAACCGGGTCGAAATAGCTGTGATTTCGAATGGGGTGCCATACAGTCCGTGGGAGTAAATGGGGGCATGAACAGATGTATGATGAAACCGATTTACTCACGATCGCATCCAAAATTGTCTCCTTATTTCTCGGTTTTTAACTTGCCTCTTGTATCAATTTCATTACCGGAAACTCAGAATAGAAGTACATGGGTGTTATTACTGACGACATTATCGACAGTAACAATTCAGCGTTGGAATAGGTTACTGAGTTACTTGTCTTAATTCATTTAAATATTTTTGCATGGACGATATCCAGGCTAACTTAGTAAAGTGAAATTTAACAAATCTAAACCAAAACAACGGAGCTGCGGTTGGTATCCTCTGACGGCTTAATATTCGTTTAAGTTCTGATACGATAACAGCACCAAGAAGAGTGCTTCATTAGCGATCACCTGCAATCAGGATGACAAACAAAATACTTTATGATTGCCGTCGTTGAACAATGCGGGTAAATCAGCAATCAGACGAAGGAGACCAGACAGCGCACAAACGGACGTTACAGACACCGGTGTAAATTGTGCGTGTCTGTCTGAGGTAAGCGGTTCCTTGGTACGAACAGTCAAGCAACACGAGATGCGATACGGGGTCATCTCAGTTTTATGGATATCTGGACAATCGTGAGCAGAATGTGGTTGTGTGTCTGTAAAAAGTTGGCTAACACAATATGAATCACTCATGAACGGGAGTCATGATAATCCTGGTTTGATGTGAATCATGAGAAAGCACAAAGGCTGGCCGATTCTGCAGGGGAAAGCAACGAAATAAATTCAGCTACTTGTTACTAAAAAGCAATTAGGCTGGACAACAGACTGAAGACATCAAGGTCAGTAGTGTTCGGTAGTTGTTGCCTTGACAAATAGAGCGATTTAGGCATGCCAGTGTATGAGATAGTGTCGAAGACGTGCTCGCAGGTTGGGACAGTCAAGGGAAGCGGAAAGCTATGGCGATGAAAGACCACCTGACGGTTATCAATGGCAAAGTTATCGGTGTCATGATCACCTGAACAGGTCCAGCGGGTTTTAATACGCTTAGCATTATTGATAAAATAACAACACTGAAAGATCTAATGTAGTCAAAGTCGAACAATCTATGCACAATAAATCTTGTGAACAGACCGGGACTGTAAGGTGATTCTGTGAGACAATGTCAGAAATGCAAGAACGACTTGTTTCGGTGTGATGAGTCATGCGGTAGCGCGACTGAATTATTCTTGGGAATGAGGATTGGCCGACACTCTCCTCTAATGTCAGATGGATGAAGCGTACTCAACTACAAGCACGGAAGCAGAGTGGTAAATCAACCATTATTTCAAAGGTACAACTGGTATGATTTTCGCGACACGTTCAGAAGCCAACGGAGGTGTCATTGGAGATGAAGACCAAGGTAGAGACACTGAACTCGGGAGGCTGGAGGCAAATGGCCACTAGGCATTAACTTGAACAAACCCATGTAAGCCATTTGATTGGGACGAATAAATGGCTATCCGGCTGATCAGCCAGGGGCTATGTAATTGCACTAACTTGGTTGATCAAGACGAAATTTGAAAGAGTCAATCCGATGGACTGATCCTGTTAGAGCTTAAGACAACGATACTCGGATTTTGAAGCCAGCTGCAGAATGAAGCTCTTGGATAGATGTTAGCTCATTTTAATAGTTGTTCAATGTTCCTCCCATCAGCCACGCTGCTGTTAAACAAGTAAGCTTAAACTGGTACCATGGGGAGGAATAAAATTACGGGTTTTGTCTAATAAGCTACTTAAATTGATTCTTAGGCATATGTGGCTGGTCAATAGTGCACAAGTCAAGTGTGCGCTGTCGGTGATAAACAACATAAATTTGCCTGACCGTCAACGAGTTGTATTAGAACAATACGGTAAATTCTACGTAAATTCTGATTGCAGTAGTGCGATCTATCAGGCATTCGGAAAACCGAAATTCCGGAACAAAAGTTTGCGGATTTGTTCAGTTTGTGCGCTGAAAACCTACCACTTGGTCTCAGTTACGTTTTCTGCAGAAAATTATATGAGGTAGTCAATCTGCGAAAAACTATATGAGCAAATCCACATCGGTTTTCATTCACGCAGATCAGGCGCTCCTCTTCCAGCGTTTTTCAATCATTTCAGAAAGATCCCCGCTACCAATAAGTCCGCTTGTGTTTGCATCTGCTGCCGTGCAAGAATTTGTTAGTGATGCTTGAAAAAAATGGCGAGAAGTCTATATTCGAGAGAAATATGTGAAACCAAGTCGATCAGATATGAAGGAAAGCGGAATATCGGCTATGCACGGCGAGAATATCGGGAATACAAACGACACAATAATCGTGTACCTGCTTACAAGGCTGCTTCAGGCTCTTCATACTCAAGTCATTGGCCACAGACTTGCTGCTATGTCCAGTTCCGTCACATTGTGAATGTTCCTTGACTTAGTTTGACGGTTGGCGTGTCTCCATGCGCCAACGAGCTATACAGAATAGCTCATCTCAAATCAAAAATTCATTCATGC
>LUCM01004956.1:0-13471 GCA_008360955.1 Fasciolopsis buskii
AACCACAGCATTAGGCGATCTTAGGTTTCTCTGCTTAATTTCTGATGATATTGAGTCGATAGCCCGACAGACACCAGCGAGATGTTCGCTTAGTGGGTTTTCGGGCGTTCTAGTTAGGTAAGTAAGAGGAAGCAGCTTTGCAATTATTGGTTCTATCAGTAAAATTTTGCTGTTTATCTCATGAACCACTTGCTCTAATTTCCGTACTTTGTTGTTATTCTCAACGAACACGTCTGTGACACTAACAGTACACGCTTGAGGCCGGCGAACGGGTTGTGAGTGTGTGGACGCGGTGCGTCTAGCTGCTACGCATCAAAGGTGCGTATCGCCGGCGCTAAATTTTCTCGGGAGGCATAGTGGGCGTTTTCATATGGCCGGGTTTCCCAAAAATCAAGAGGGTTACATAGTAAAGATGAAGATGAATACGGAAGTAGTAATGGGATGATGAGCCAAAACTGCAATGGATATCATATGAGCTGGAGGGATAACGGTAATTAACATCATTTAAAAGTCAAAATAATGCTGGAGATGAAACAGCGGGTAACCTTCAAGGTTGCATCGAAATATTTACGGAACAAAATTATATCAAGAATTGTGGGCGGAGAGACAGTGGAATACACAAGAGTGATCAATGGGCTTGTGCAACTGGGGAGCGGACCGTGATATGTGGTGGGAAGCGAACGGGTGCATATAAGAATTACAATCAATCCTTAAATACACTTTTCATGAATGACCTGTATGTTGTTCGTGTTCAGTATCGGAGATTTTGGAGTTCCGCGGTGTTAAGGTCTGGAGGTTCGGGGATTGCGCGGCCGTTCAGTGGTGTTATTGACTATTTGGCCAATCGTAATGGTTCATCTGAGATGAGGCACCCGGGGCAGTCATTGGTGTTGATTTGTTTGTCTTAGGGTTACCCGGCCAGGTACTGGAGTGCCAGGTCCAGATAGCAAGGGACGGGAAAAGGATGGAGTGGAGCTTTCGGTGAGAGTTTGCGTTACATCTGTAGTCATTAGCAAGCCTGGAGAAGAGCCGAAGAGAGAGGGCAGTCTGGAATTTCCTCCAGCTGGTGAGTAAACAAAAAAATGGAAAGAGCGACAACGGTCAGTTTCTTACGAAGATTACAGGGTCCAGATGACTGTCTTGGAATGCACAGGAGGTAGTTTACCGTAGACGGGACGTGTGCAACGTTCACCGTCTGCTTTCTCCCTGTAGGGTACATGGCTCACTCAGTCCTAGGCTGCATGGTCATTATTTGTAACGCGTTCCTCTTTCATCTTCTGACATCTTCGCAGATTCAGATTACCATGGTCTGATAGGCTGGCGCAACGGTTAGGGAATAATTTCAAATTGTTCTGTTTGTGGGAAGGAAGCTCATGAAATTTAGTCTCAAGATTTGTGCCTCAAAGCCCCACCCTCCGTAAGCCCCTCCTTGTTACTGCACCCTGCTCAGTTATCAGTGTAGAACTTCCAAAGTGCTTCCCATGTTCTTCCGTAAATTAACCTGCCAAGCGATTGTGCCACTTTTACTCAATGTGTGTTATATAGCAAGAGAAGTACAATGCCTTCGTCCGTTAGCACTTTTGTCTTTCTTCGACTTTCTAATAAATATTGAGACTTGACTCAGTGACGACAATTTAGACAATCAAGTTGTCATCTTCGGGTACAAATCGTTCAGAAAATGTTGCCCCCTCAATTCCGCTGCCTCGAATATGTCCACTGTTCAGGACTTGCCTTACTGCTTCAAGAAACTCAGCTAAGCTGTAATGAAGATGCCACATGGTTTAGGGTTGAAATCGGTAGCAAAAGCCTCTTGATTGGTTGCTCCTATCTCCCATCAGTCTCTTAATAAAGTGTTTTCCCACTCACAACTGCTGCGGTACATAAAGTTTCTACCTTGCCAGATTACAAGGTCGCGGAGGGAGAATTCAGTGATCCAGGGTTTCTTGAACCACTTTACTGCTCTTAATTACATTTAATCTTTGGTTGCTAGGATTGAGTATGGAAGATCGATACGGCTAGAGGTCGATCCGACAAGAAAGCAAAATGTTCTGGATCTAATTTTTATGGACGATTAATGTATGTCTGTAAGTGCACCGAAAGTAGCATTCCACCCCTCAGACTCTAGGCCATACATCAGACGGAAATTCGATTACCTGCCAATTCTACTTTGAAGCCGTGCCCTTGACTCCCCTATTCTATGAAGGAAAGTGAGAGTGTCGGCTTGCAAACTTTATTCAATTTTGCACGAATCCCTTGATAATATTACTCACATTTAGATTCCTCAATGCTTAGGAAGAGGAAAGTCAGGAACGATGAAGCTGGAAGGTGGTCAGGCTTTGAAAAGTCGTCTTTTGTTTCCGCTAATCAGTCTCCTCTCAGACGATTAACAGCAGGGAATCCCGTGGTAAAAACAATTGTTGCGCGCCCTCAACCAGCCCAAACCGGAAGCTTCTTTGGCAAATGTAATGAAATCGAAAACCAACTCTCCAACATCGTGTCCGTGTTGCCTGACCTCGGAAATATTCTCAAAAATTCGTCTCTTACCAAATATAATAGACCTCCCTCTGGCAGGAAAGAAAGTCAGCTGCTACCCTCGACCAGACTAGTTATCTCTAGCCACGTTCACGCAAGCTAGAGCGATATCTGAATTCCGTTGACCAAACTTTCAAATTCCCTGTCAAACACAATTCTTTTTTCTCCCACCGGAAAGCGTTCATTATGATATTCATGCACGAGAGGTTCGCACAATTTAGCTGTAAGCCCATCAACCATATACCAGTTGCCTTCAGAATCATGGGGTACATGATTAAGAAAACCTATTTTGATAACTTGTAAAAAACAAGCCAGCCAACAATGATGACACAGATTCCTCCCAAAGGAATCGCATGCTCTCCCTGACTGGCCTACTCAATGTAATCGCTACATTTGCTGACGGAAGGAAGCCAGCGATGGTAGTCTATTTTAACGTGGTAAATCTTTTAAAGGCGTATCCAAACATAGACTGATAAACAAGATCGAGCCTTATGGCATCACGAACCCTATGTCCTCGCGGTTCATTATAAATTTTTCATATGGGAATGAAGCAATACAAGAGAATCGCTCCACCTTCCACCTCAGGCCAGTAACCAGACCCTAATCCAAGGCTACTTGTTAGACCCGTTGCTGTTGATGTTGTCTTCTACGTATTTAGGAGGGCGTTCCATTGCTATTCACCGGTGATACCAAAATGTTTTATACTTTGGACTCAGCGTTTATGCCTCTCTATTCCGAAAACGACTCAATAATTAATGAACCACAAAATTCGAGATAATGAATGGATGGTATGGTTCTCAAAAAAGGCTACATTCTCTGCTACATATTTACCTTACCCACAATTATTTATGAGGCAAAAAATCATACCATCTTCACTAGAGATTAAGTTTGCAATTTTGGCCCAGATAAACCCTGGAGCTTCATCTCATCAGGACACAACTGCGGTAGTTATGAAAGCCGATAAATTTGTTGAGTTGGCAGATATGGCCTTTGTTTTGTACTCGTTTAAACCACGCCCCCTTCAAAACACACGTCAGACCGACCCTGCAGCGCTGTTCCCTAATCTGCCTTACCAAGGGACTGTGCGACAATGGAAAACGTTCAGCGTGCACGTACCAAGCCGCTAGTGGTCTTTTTATCAAAAGTAGGCTGTATGAAATGCCATACAACGGCGTATCTTCAAACACTTTTGGCATGAGTGCGCCAGAGCCAACATTTTACTTTCCAGTGGTATTGTTGGCGCTAATTGTTGCATTTTAGCTTTTCTGTTAAAAGTTCACCTTACTTACTCTTTTTAAAAAACTGGGCTGGCAGCCACAAATGGCAAAACAGGAACAGGTATCAGATCAAATGTATTGCTGTTAATTATTCTTCCTTGTGGGATTCACCATCGAAATTGTTGCGTACTCTGTCATTGTCGACGGTTGCTTCCAAAATTCGAATTTCGGAGGTTGTCGATTTCGCCAATCCAAATTTATTTGTGCGGCTCTTATCGCTCGGAGATTTGGGCGTGCTAAATTTGCTTGGGATTTTTGTATTGCCTCTCCCAGGAATCTCATTACCGGCGGCATCACATGCTGCTGCCTGCCCGTTGCATTCTAGGGCGCATTTCTACGTGATAGGTGTCACTTTATATGGGTCTTCTTATCCCTGGATCCCTTCTTGGAATCTCCTCCGATTACTAAATTATTGTGGGAAATGAACGGATCCAGACTTCACTTTGGATACTACGGAGACCATTTTATCTCTCCGCATTCTTTGTTGAAGTCTACTTTACTCTTCCCCACCTACCCATCATGACGCGCGCTCACATGCTGAATTACATCTGGTCCAGTCTCTCTTTTTTCTTATCACCCAGGTAATTTCAAAAAAGCTCAGTTTCTTAGAAAGGCTGTCCATATCGCGTAAATGGCTTGATCGGCTTACTCAACAAACCCGTCCAACTTAGCGGGTTTGAAGCGGCATTCGTTAAAAGAAAGACTGCTTCCGGCGTTGTAGGTGACCGAGGAACGCGCAAAGATATGTGTTTCACAGTAAAGCCATTATCTCCCCTGCGTGTGCTTGTACCCATTTCGGGTTCCTTTGGTCCGTTAACGCGAAACCCCTAATCACTGCGACATGTTTTTCTCAGGTGTGGAGAAAAGAGACCAATCCAACTTACAGCAAAAAACATATCGCGCAAAAAATAGGGTCGGGTGGAAGATCTGCGGAAAGTTCCTGTTTACGTCCAACCATCCATCCGTTAGGGAAAAGTAAGAACCTTCCGACATCGATCTGAATTAGCAACAAAGGCTGACTCTGGTTGTCAGGGCATATGCCACATTCAAAAATGGATATGCAAGCCATCAACCCAGACCTAACCTTATGAAAGGGGAAACCCACACGGGCATCTTTCGTTAGACGTGCTGCGTTGCGGGAGCAGCTTTGACAGCAGCTGATCGCAGTGTTCAAATATACTGCAGCACCGACGTCCTCTATTTTTCAAGCAGTCTCATTCCTCCTAACGCAGGTTTGACACATGTGGCAACGTCGGATAAAACTTATGCCGTTTTTCTAGCCTAATCAAGTTGCCTGCAGAAACTTCATCAGTGATAGGAGCTGCTTTCACCGTGTTCATATAGGGTAGAGTGATTCTACTGTTCTCATGCTTTTCCCCTTTCACCACTCCGTGGCCTTCCACGGGAACTCCTGTCCGAGCATCCGGCCCACTCTATCGTCTGTGATTCAACTCAATTCAACGGTGCTGTCTTCCGGTAATTTGGGTAATAGCATGGCTAGTAGCTCACAGCCGACCACCAGCATCAAATGTATGGTGCGCCCATAAAGTAACATTATACAAACGTGGAGAATAACGATGTAATCTTTTACTCTCCTGCTGGCTATTCTATCAGAGCATAGCTACCCGTGCACGCGGAGACGTCGGACGTTAGCTGAGAAGTATGTAATTAATGGATACCATGCAATTTAGGACTGGCTGAGCCATGCATCGGATATGCAGTAAGCAGCTATCGGGTTCGCAACACACTTCCCCGTCACTGATAGATTCCTTCCGTTCGCCCATTTCTAGACAGCCGCCCAGTCCTTGAAACGCTCTTAGGTAACTCACTCCCATTCCTTCCAAATACGTCCTAACTGGCCACGTTTTTACTCATTATAACAAAAGCTGGTACAATTTGAGACGAATTCCTCCTCCTGACTCTCCCTGGTTCTTCTCCAAGCGGGCTTATGACCACGGGTCCTACCCACCGGCCAAGATAAAGCGCAGATACAACACACACCCTGTTGTTGACTGCTCGCACCATAGCCTATGCGCTAGGTATTCATTTATGCTAGGATGATGCCTGCCAGATCTGGCGCCCCACTTCCGGTCCGCTTATTAGACAGACGGCCAAAACCATGCCTCTGGCATCGCTGCACACCCTACTCTAATGGACTACTACGATTGGCTAAAACTATGGTTGCCACTGTCAACGAAATGATCTGCACACCCCGTAACATTTCGATTTCTCCCAAAGATATAATAAATGACCCCATGGGGGGATTCTGGGCAAGTTTATTTAAGAGCTGGTTTCACCGCATTAAAAACTCGTATTTTATCCGTCCATTCCGCCGCCAGCCGCAAATCAGTGCGGCGAGTAGAGTCGCAAGTTACACGGTCTCTCTGCGCGCAGTTCTTTATAATATTTCATCCTCAATTTATTTCGGCTTCGTCTTCCCTTTTTACCCTTCACCAAATTTGTCAGCATCATGTCGCCTCTTCACTATTGTTAAATACGAATCCTTTCATTTACCTCAAAGGAAGTCCCACCTGGTTTTAATTATCTCTTATCTCTGTATCACGGACCCGTCACCCTTCATCATCTCAGGCTAACGTTTTTGGTCATTACATAGCACAATTAACTTTTGGGAAATGCTGCCAAATCTTGACATCCATCGTCCCTCACAATAAACTTAGCGTCCACGGTGTGCATACTTAATGCATTTAAACATCAATGGATTCGAAGTCTGCTACTGCAGATTGGCTTCAGAAAATCTTGTGCAGTTGTCAAACATTTTTGAGATTTCATATTTAACTGAGAAACTTGTGCCTGAAGCAGTAATTTGCAGATTTCGATCGTGATTCGAACAGTGCTCCAGTTATCCCAGTGAGCGCACAAACATTCCGTATTCCTGTGTCTTTTTCTCAATCCTTGTCTCCCCTGCACCAAATTTGAGCAAATTTCATATGGATTTGCACAAACCCATGAAAAGCAGGAAATATACATTGTAAAATCACGTGTAATCAAAATATCTCACATCAGCCGAAACACCATGTCCCTTTCGATGGCCAATGCCACTAGAAAGCGTTGACGAACCTGCACTTACCCTCTCAACAAGCAACATATAAATTCCCGTTGGAACAACGCCGGCGTCATCAAACCAGCAACTAAATTACTCAGAACCCCTTCTATCTCATCCCTTGGTTAGTCCCGTCAATGTGATGCCCCAACCGCCTGGTTATAACCATGCTGACATTCCGCTGCCTGCCTTTTGTTTCACGAAGGGCGGAAGGTCACTGTCGAGGAAATTTCACTGCGAGAATAAAACTGTAGATACAAAATACCTGGTAATGCAACAGCGTTTTCCCACCAAAGGCTTTCGCTGTTACGTCAGCTCGACCAGAACACCCGTCTAAGGCCTTCATTTTGCTTATCTCGACCAGCATACCAGCTCTGTCAACAACTTTCGTCTGCCAACACCCCGGCCCAGGCACATGGACCCTATTCCTTCTTACTAATATCTTCCTCATCAGAATTTACCTTTTACTTCCTTCCGCCCCAATCACCACCACTCCACTTTTCCCTCCTAAATCCACTCCAATTCTGCCTCCCTCCCCACTTGTGTTCCCGAACCTTGGATTTCCCTCATACTATTATAATGACGACTGCCAACTGCCTTATTCTATCTCATCTCCAACTTCCTCCGTTTTTATCTCCATCAGCCTCCATTACTACGGACTTATTACCAAATTCGCTCTTACTTATTTCCATTATTCTTGAATTTTCATGCACCACCTCTCCGTCTTTGCAATTCGACTGCTTGCCCCACCTCGGCAGCAGCGTAGCCATCTATTTTGCAGTTGTTAAATGTCGTTATATCCTAAACAAACTCGGTCACATAAAAATATTCGCCACGTCCGCCGACCAGGATGTTATCTTCGTCATTGAATCCTGGCTCAAGAAGGACATATCAATTAGCGTGACTTTTCTTGTGGGATAGTAATCTTTGAGTTGCTACAAACAACTGCTGTGGGGGCGGTTGCCTCGTCTGTGTAAGGCATGACCTATTAGTCTTCGCCCTAAAACATTCTACATCTGAACTGAACCAAGAATCGCTGTGGCTCACTACCAAGGTTTTGTCCCTTGCTGTCCATTCAGCTTGTTAGCAAAGGTTATGCAATAATGACATCTTGATAGCTCATCTTCACTTCAATGTAGTTCATTCGAACTGTTTTACTAGAGTTACAACCTGAGCGACTTACGCGCAAAATCTGTGCTGTAGGTTTTTTTCAAATTAATCCTTTTTCATTTTTTCGTGGTAGAACCGGCACGAAACATTAATAACCTAATCTAGGGAGATTTAAGCATGACGCAAAATGAAAGGTCATTTGGCTATTAAGCATAAGCACAGCGGCTAATCAGGCGTCAACACCGAGAAAAGCTGTTGGCAAAGAACCTTTAACAGCCCCCAAATTCTGCCACACACAGTAGAATCCGGTTACCGTCTGTTTGTATAGTGCCAGTTTTGCCGCGACGGCGATAGTCTCGCCGGTGTTGAGGCAGTGCTGGCGCCAAACATGTTGCGTATGGTAGTGTAATGAAAGAAGTAATGCGTGCACCGGTCTTAATTAGTTGAAATATTTCAAAGCGCGGCGCCGAAGTCTTTTCTGGACCCTTAGTATTGATTAATATTCAGATGCTGCCAGACAAATCAAACGGAAGCAAAAACAAGTCTTAGTCAACAACTAGTGTAGTGGTATGTGCCACGGTTTCAGCCAAACTGCTTAGTAAAATTTATGTGTTCAATCATTAAGGGTTGACTCTTCGGGACAATTATTTTTTATCACAAATGGAAGCCCTGGAGTAATTACCTTGGCGATTTACACAAAATGACTCGAAGTTTTGCACACCCAGTATTATCACCGTTGACAATTGTGCTATTGCATATGGTGCTACAAATATAGATTGGGGTATATAAATATACGTATATATACAAATGCCTGTATAAGTTTTGAATAAGTGTGACCGTGGAATATGACAAAAGTAACTTCTGGTTCCCAAAAATTTCCTGTTAATCATCAAAGATAAATTTGTTTCGGATTATCTTACAAATATCCTATTTCCAGGTCGCTAATTTTAAAATTGTGCCCATATGTTTTCGTAGTTGCATGCTGTACAAATAAGTAAAACAGTCTCATTCTTCGTATTTTATCCAAGGCGAGGTGACTCTCGATGGACTGAAGTTTCTTTGCACAAAGCGTTTAGGCGTACACATTTCGCGACTGGTATTTGGTTTGCTTACTTTATTTATCGGTCTTTGGAATTGGCTTTCAGTAACCGACGCAGTGATTGTCCGCCATAACATTGAACCACTTTTTCCCTATATGGCCCTCTGTGTTACCGCACCAGGACCTGATTGGTAGAATACAGTGTGTTAAAGCATAGGACGATGTCATGCTTTTGGAGACAGTGACTCGGAATTTGCGGCTTATCCATGCTTTTCATCTAACCCGACACAACTGGATAAGGTTCATCTAAGATAACTTCCCTTACTACTGTAAAAACCCCTGGCGTTTATCCTAACGGGCTGGATGAAATTTTACTCCATGAGCAATATGATTACAGTAGAGTCTACAGGAGTTATTGTAAGGCTTGACGGGATAAGCCCTCTGCATGGGATCAACGGCAGCCGTGGGAACGCAGAACTCGCAAGCATGTAATCGACGAAAGAGGTTAGTGATAAGTGGGTTTCCTGCAAATAAAATTTCCCATTGCACACCCCGGCCTACATGTAGGCTGTCCCCATCTTCAGGCCAACCGCCTGCTGAATTAATCAATCATACGTATTGTGGCTGAAAATGAGGAGTGAAACATGCACCCCCGCTGTGATAGTTTTATGTCTGGCCTTACATTAGCCCTACAACGTGTTTTAATGTTATCTGCGTTTTACTTGATCCAGCCTGGTAATCCTCACCGTCTGCCAGCTCGATCGTAGTGACATATGAGTAGCAATGCACAGAAGTTAGGTAGCTTCCGTTGAGGTCACTGATTGTCTTTGGTACTTTTCGACGGGCTTATTGTTAACCAACAGATAAAAATTAGCATCCACAGTGATCTGCTGCTTGACCTCCATTAGAAACGTTCAAAGCTCCGAATAATAGTCATTCATTAACTCATTCTGCTTAGGTAAGTTTTTAGCATTTTTTAGCCTGGCAGAATATTGCAAGCTGAAACCATGCAAGTCACGGCAAGGTTGTAAATGCCATCACGGGTATACGCTGTCCAAAGTTACTTGACATTGCCAAATACCACGCATTCGACTACCTACAACTGATGTTGAATTGTTCGCAGGATTATCATTAGCCGGTCCAAACGAAGAAGTGACTTTGGACACGGTGTATTTGTCTGGAGGACGATGAACCGTAGCCGCTGTAGTCAGTAGGCATGCGTAACGAAAGACCAGCCCAAATGCCAGGTAGAGTCGGCTTGCTGTTTTTACGAGGCAATAATCCTATCTGACCCAAAGACGTGGATTTCGGATGGGTTCAATCTATCAATGACTGTCTAATGACTTCGCAAACAAGGTTATGTACGACGGAGTATTTGTATACAAATCTTCCTATGCGTTCGTGAGCGCGGTGTTTAAAAATCACATTTGGGCGTCGATATATGTCATGCCGGTTTAACTGCGTTTGTTGCATCGCAACCGATGTCCAACACTGACTGAGGGATGTTGATTGTTGTTCACGGGTGTGGTGTGGTATATTTGTCTGCTGGGATCATCTGCCTTCATTCATAGATAAAATATGACCTTTGGAGATATTGCTGGTGTTGTTATGGCAATGGAGACTAGATGCAGGCCCTAGTTTTGTCCTCTTATTTAACATCTATTTTCTGTTCGCTATCCGCTATGAAGTTGCAGGTAGTGATGTATATCACCTCGCAGATGGAAGCTGATTGGTAGGGTGTAATGTCGGCTGAAATGGAAGAAAATTCATCAACAGGAAATGCAGCGGCGATTCCTTATGTACCCCTCGAAAGCATCAGGAAAACGTTTTATTCAAGGATTAGACAAGTTTTTAAGCCGACATTAAGCATGCCGTACTTACTGGCGATGGTTTTTTTGACCATGCAAACTCTGAATTCAACTTTTGCGTGAAGGTTATGGTGGGTCATACAGTACTGGCGACGCTAAATGTAAGATGGACCTAGTAAATGCATATTAATAATAATGCTTTATAAAATGAATATAGTATTGAATAATATAATAAATGAAAATGAAGTCAGTTATGTTATACAGGTAAGCACTCGGTTAACCATTTAAGTAATCCTAGTCAGGAACATCAATTTGGAATCTTTAGGCTTTATGTTTATCACTAGTAGTTTGCCATGATATTAACTTTTATACGCGAACAACGACTTTTGCCGTAAAGTTTCATTATCTTACAAATCTCACCATTTTTCAAACAAACACCTTATTGAGGCAGGGCAATATATTACAGATCATTGTGGAATAAACGGACCGTTTTCACATGCATTTCGACCCGAGTATAAGCGGAAAAATGCGAACGTCTTTGTTCACCCTTTTTCGTTGATACCAGTTAAGTTACTGCAATAAGTAGCGAACAAAAGATAAATTACTGAGACAGGCTTTGCCTCTTGTAGTTTGAGATGTAGCTGTTCCTTTGGTATAATTTATGAATGGTCATCGATATACGTAATGTAACAATGGAACCTGTGGGTACGTCATGTAAATCAATGTTCACACTGACCCCGGTGAAGCGATGCATCCATAAAAAGATTTCGGTCAACTCTTATGTCTCCCTTCAGTTTTCTTGCACGTCGAAAGAAGCACATTGAATAAATTTCTAAAATATGACAGGCCTATCCGAAGGGTTTTGTGGATCATGTGAGGGTTACTCTACTGAGGCATTCGAGTCTTGATTTTTATGTGGTTAAATGAAGCACTGAAAATGGTTGAGTGATCGATGGTCGGCCTAATACAGGAACGAAGTAAGTAGCTAACATGAAAATACAAGGAGAGCTATAACCAGGCCCAAATAACTCCCCTGGTAACAACTAGTTTTGGTCTTTTGCGATGGACTGGTTATTTGTCGGGTCACTTTGAAGGGGCTTGCGTCAGGAACCAGTTCAATTTTTCGGCTACCATGAAGCTTTCTGCAGAGGGATTGTGCTGCCAGTTTTGTTTATTAAACAGTTACATTAAAACATGGAAAAAGGAGTATATGCCTCTGTTTGTGCTGGGCATTGCCCCAAACAGTAGGGGCACAAAATGAACAATTATTACGCATTACGGATTGCAAGATGCATAGGACACAATTAGCTGCATACTAAAGCATGCAGTCTTAGTTATTCAAGCAATAAAAATCACCAAATGAATAGAATATAAAATAAGTTTAAATATCAAACTTAGTGAATCCAATGACAAGGAAGATTTCGAGAATCTCCTAGGAAATGGAGCAGACTTAGTTCATGATTTTGGAGCATTCACATCTACCGCCGGTATAAGCGCTGTGGTATTGACTGTCGGCAAGGTAACACAATGTCTTGACTGCAAAGATTCAAACACTGGCCGAAATGTATAAATTGATCCTAGTTTTTTCCCACTGACAAGCACTTTTGTGGATTTGATTTTTTCACACAGCCACTGGGCCTCAAAAAGCTTACTATTCTTTGAACAAGAACTGTGATGTTTTTATTAACATATCCGGCTTCAAATTTGCGAAATAGTTTATTTGTGAAACACAGACTGCTTATTAAACTATAATTCCGAATTTCGCTATTCTTTTCAACACTGAGTTTGCTTAAAATACAACTGAATTCAAGATTATGTTGAGTAACAGAGACGCTGAATTCATTCTGTAATTACAGACAGAAAACTGATCACACAGTGCATGTGCGTTTGCAAGTACTGTGTGCACTCATCAGCGGGTGACCACTTGGTTAACTGCGTGGGATTTAAATTTTTGACGCCCGCTGGCCAGCATGACTTTGACGCAAGACAACTAGATAATGCAACCATCAAAGCGCAGGTAAACTTCCTAATTAGTGGTACTATGCGCCCTCCAAAATTTGACCAGCGGTGTCAATAAAAAGCCTTGTGCACCGGCCTTTGTACCACTCAGACTAATCTGTTTCAATGCTTCCTAACGTATGAGCATAGGAAATGTCCTATATTTGCAATAGGCAAAAAAGGCCTCCACGATGGTGCATGTTGAACCAGCAGAATTTCTGGTTACTGAACATGAACAACTTCGGCCGGATAATTGACTCAGAGCCCGTAGTTGAACTTGAATCGGAGCCGTCGATTGCTTATATTTAAGGTAAGAATTAAATCACCTGCAGGAAACCAATCAGGGTGACTCCTCTCATTCAACTTTAAACTACACCCTAGGCATTAAATAAGAGATCAACGACATGTAATGAGAAAAAGAAACGTGCGGCACCTTGCGATGTGCGAAAATATTTCTAAACATAAAAACCGATTTCCGGGAGCTGATGAGAATTCTGCGAACACTACGTTACCACCGGTTTTTCTCCCGCTGCATTTACACCGGTTTCCGAACCGCCTTATCCAAGTCATCATGAAATGATACGCTAAACAATTCGACGCTCCCAATTCAGCTGTCCATCAGCGGCTTACTTCCGGCTGGTTGATT
>LUCM01004957.1:0-104786 GCA_008360955.1 Fasciolopsis buskii
CAGACATCAATCGAAAGTGAGTCCACTGTCAGAGACAGACATGCCTGTTGGTCAGCCTGCATTAAAGTGCACACATTGAAGGAACCGAGATTCAGAGGCTGACGAGGCTTGAGAAAATGTGAGCTAGCAGCCTGAAAACCACCTACTACACTACTTAACAATAAACCGTTGCCGGTAACGAGCGTGTTATCAATGGAGATACTATGGGTTGAAGACAGAAGAGACAGGTTGAATAAAAGAGGTTATTCTAAGCAGTCGCCTACTTATCACTACCCACTTCGCTCAATGCAATGGGCAGCGCGGCCCCGATTATCCTGCGTGGCGATGGACGTAGTAAGGAGTGATTTTATTCAAATATCATCAGCTTACTTTTGATAGTTGTGCTTAGTTTGAGTTTGTTATGCAAAATGTTTAACCAGAGCAGTTCTCGAGTCGCGTTTATATTCACTTTAGGCCATCATCTTTCTCTGGTTTTGTTGCGTCTGTCAATTTGACGTATGAAAATTTCCTAGCTCAAGGCAGTCACTGAAGTCAGAACTGAAGGTTATTTTTTCGGTTTAATGAGAACCTTTAACTATAGGATTGTTTTTTTCTATTTGTGTTATGGAATAAACGAAATTCGGCCTGATCCCTCGGTGGCAACCTCTTGAATTTTTTCCTAGTTGGACGAATCGGCCTCTGCAACCCTGCACAACAATTTCAAAAGATTACAGTGATATTATACTAAACCGTTTTCACATGCAAATCATCTGGTACTTACTCGGCGCCACGTAACATTAATTCCTTTGCGTATGGACTTAACCGGGCCGTCTGGATGTATCTCCTCTAAAATGAAGGTAGAATGTGTGCGCGTACTTAATTGAAACATTCGCTAAAAGTGTTGTTCCTAATTTTATGGTTAACTAAAAAACCTCATCCATCGTCGCATTGACCCGGAACTTGGCATGAATTCGGCGACAAGCACCAAATGATATCAGTAATCAATAATCTGAGATCATTCCAGTTGCAATTGCCGTCGACCTCGCAGAATCGTGGTCTGGATTTGGTTGTTGCCCCACAGCATTGATTATCAGTAAAAAAGGAAGGCGAAAAAGCGTACTATTAAAAGGTTATTAAAAACGAAATTGTTTCAAATATCAGCTCGCCACTGGTTTCAGCATTTCGCCTTATCGTTTTAAGTACCTGGATCTCGCGTTAAAGTATATTGTGGACCCAAACCCGGCAATCTGACTAGACCAACCCACGCTGCTCCATTGGTTAGGGTTTTCGAGCTCTTCTTCCGGGTCTTGGATTGATCACCCTGATCTATTTTCTGTCTGTTGCTTACTTCAGTCCGTAAATCGTTTTCTAATTGATCGTGAATTGTTTGCCGAAATTTCGCAACCTAGTTTTACAGTAATAAGTTGCCGAATAGGTAGATTTTAACGAGTACTAAAGAATACCGTTTGAGACATCGGGCTACCGGGTTCGGGTTCGCGCAGTCCACCCAGGCGATAGTTAGAGATAATAAGTCCTATGGGTAAGTGGCGTCGAGCTTTGAAATCCTTTCTTCTCTGTTGTTCTTCTAGTTGCTATTTTCCCGTCATTCTTCACTATCCTCCGTTCTTCTTCTGTTTGGGCAGATGCTGCTGTGGAGTAGCAACGCAAACCAGAGCACTTTGGCACGAGGATTGTTGGTGGTTGCACAAGATATTAGTGTAGGTGGGGTTCAGCTTTTTCCTGTTTAAGATCAGTGTAGCGAATTTCACATCCACTGGTTCGCTGGTCCTCGCAGGAAGTTGTCATTTTAGCAGCGCTGAAACATTTGGGATGCCTTGTTCCACTATTCTTGCTGCTCGCTTTCTTGTCTATTTCTAGTTCTTCACCGATACAATGTGCCACAAAAATATGGGTTGCACTCCCTCATTTTCCTGCGTATCTCCAATTCTGTGTTCTTGAATGACCAGAGGCACGGTAAAATAAGACACGGAATTTCAGGAATAGCCTGTTCAACGTGTACTAATGACAGCACAAAGTAAGTATAAAATAGTTGCAGAGCTATGCGATTCCCCAACCCGGCTCTTCTAATCACTGCTTAAAATCGTGCATAACTGTCACTACGCCCTTAGACCCCAACACTTCTCAGTATACTTTCAGAAGACGTGATTGTTTCCTGGTCGATATTTAATTATTTCCATTTGGAGGCGCTTGTTTTCTCCTCCTTTGACTGAGAAGCCGTGAAATCTGTCATGCTTTTGTGGAAAATGTGAGGGCAGTCTGTAGTCGATTGCACTGAAGTGCGGAGTGTCAGTCGCCCTAGCTTCAGATCGTGCAATTGGTGACTGGAACTAGTCCCCGGTAACTGAAAGCACATTAAGTTATTTTGCAGGCTGTATTTATACTTACAAGACAGAAACTCTATTTTATGAATCTTTTGGGACGAATGACGGAAAAATTGCTCTCCTTGTTCATGAGTGCCCACGATTCTGACTGGATGGTTCTAGTTGCAATCATCAGTGAGGTTATTGAAAAGTTGTTATGGTCGATGACCATTCCCAGGTTTTCGGGGCCGCAGATTTCATTCCTGTTCCAAAAGAACCTTTCCTCATCTCAATATTTCAAAATTGACGTTATTTTAAATATTGCGCGGTGGAATATTTTTATATGTCCACGAAAAGATTCACAAAAGCCCGTTCTATGGTTGGCTAGTCCACACATGGATCAAGACCACCCAACAAAACTATATAAACGATTGAGCTCACTTGAATTCTGACTTGTGTTGGTGAATGCAAAGTACTAAACGTAAGTGTCATTGATCTTACTTAGAGTAGGTATCAGGCAGGGTTTTCAGGAGTAAATGATGTTTGTTCTTCGCTTCGACCATCTGAGGCCCCTTTTAATATACTGGTTCTCATCGAAGCGAGAAATGATTAAGTCGAATCTTCTCAGTTTACCTCTTAACTTATTGAAGTTTTATACGGTTATAAAAAGCTCGGACATTACAGAAGCTTGAGGGCATATTATATTTTTAACGTCCAAAGTCACTGCTGCAATTTGAGTACAAATGAGCATAGCAATGTATGGGATTAGTACGTGGTGACCAAACTGCACCAGTTGGGGCTGTTAGAACATCTTCCCAGCAAGCGAAAGATCACCGGTTTGACTTTAAATCACAGCATTGGCTTTAAGATGCGAAAGCCATAAATGACTTTTCTTTACATGACCCAGTTATTTTAGTGCTTTCTTTGCTTAGTTGGCAGTGTCAGGTTGACATCAGATTCTGGCGTTTGGTATTTGGATGTGATAACTGTGCTCCAGTGGAATGTGTGCCACCTTTTGCTTGTCTAATTTCACCTTCATTTAGTATATTAGATCCCTGAACGTTATTCTATCCCTGATACCCTATCAACTAACTCACGTGATTTCGTCGAGGCGCGTAATCATGTTATTGGTTGAACGAAAGTGTTGGCGTGAAACAAATCGAAGATATATTGTTGTGGTAACAAAGCAGTGGTTTTCGGGTCGTCTGTCACTGCTGCTAAGTCAGTTGTATTTCCCGTGCGCTAATGGAAACTTATTTTATTAGCAAGTCTGGGGATTTCGAGCATGTGATGACGGTGCTTTAGGAAAGGACACAGTTTCGTGAGAATTGAACGAAGAAAAAAGCTTTAAATGCAACGCTTTACGCTTTGCCTATTGCGTGCACTGGCAGATTGATTGCATGTAGCTTTGAGGTCAACTTCCCAAGTCGCACGACACTTAACGGTGAACTAATTCGAACATCCGTAGCAGCGTCTGTGAGTGTCAAGCGTTTTGATTGAGGACCGATATTTCTTCGTGATATTCGTATTCGTTGTGAATGTTATAAGAACTTTTAGCACAACAGAATACATATTTTCCTAATCAGTTGATCATTCGAGTAGCTTTTGCTCATTCAATGAAGGTACTGGTTACAAACTGTCGTGTAACGAGAACAATGAAACCGTTGGGTGTCCCGAATGTATCCTGGATGCGTTTTTCAAAAAAATGATCAAAGTTATCGAACGAGTTAGTTAGGTGGTTAAAATCATTTGGTCTGCAAGAGGTGCGTCAATCTCCGGTCATAGATGTTTGAAATGTGACAAATCATCTGATGTATTAGTTAACAAAATAAAATCAGTATCACTTGGCCCCGAATTGGTTTATTTGTGTACCACAAACGGTGTCAATAAAAATAAGCGGAAACTGGTTCCGGTTTGTCAAAATTCTTACAAATATTACGCTAAACATTGAAAGGGTTGCATACCTCTGGGTCGTTGTCAACTCCGTCTTCGTTGTAGCGAAAAAGAGTGGGATCATAAGCGTCTTTGTCAATAGTGAACGGCTTCCGGAATGTTGGGATGTATACCGTTTGGTCAACGGAGTCCTCTCTGCATGATTTTAGGGCGTGTATAAAGAAGAGTTTGATAACAGTGATGATCACCTATATAGGATAGGTTTCGCTTCCGTCTTATCGGTAGCAGTAAACTGACGGACATCTGTAGCCGAAACGATCTTGTGATTGTTTAGTAATAACCAAAACAGAACTGTACTATTACTGCCTACTGAAATTAAGTAGTCCGCAGGCGATCAAATTAATAATGACAAATTATCAGGGAGTGGCGACACTTGCGATTGAGCCTAAGTGGCGAAAAATTTCACTGATGACAAAGAATTGGATGATATTTGGATCGAAGAGTTTGCTCACATTTTCCAAGCAAAAAAATTAACATTTTTTGATGGATCAGTTCTGGTTCGATCGGGATCTCGTGGGTTTGAATTTTGGATGTAGAAGAACGGAGTTAAATTTTTTAGTTGATATGATTAAATACGAACTCATACTTGACAGAACTTCTGGCAACTTCTAAAATGTTATTCCTCATCAATTCAAAGGTCATTTATCTTAGCTGGCCAGTTTGAACTCCTAACTGTTCTGTTCATTTTTCATAGGTCACCACAAAATCGGTTTGCAGTCGAAATAACGCTAGCGAACCGTTACCCTCAACCACACCCCGTGTATGTGAGTCCAAGTACCTTGGCGAGTTCCAAGCGACTCCCAGTTCCGTCAGTAGGTCCTTTTGATCAGGCGCCAGGTGTTGCAGTAGGAATTTAATTGTTTCCCCTGGAAATCTTGGGTAGATAATGCTACGCGGAATGTCCGCGCGGTTCGACTTGGGCAGACGACAAATATTCACACCTTCTCTGTAAAGTAAAACGGTAGCAAAGGCAGTGAAATCTTGAGTCTGATATAAAACGTTTAAGGTAGAAAAAATACAGTTATTTCATATGGTGTTTCATCTAGTTCCAGACGCCTGGAGATGATCTGCAAGTCAATCGAGTTAACAGGGTTGATAGGAACCATAAAGATGGTTAATCAGATTAAACATTTTTTGTATCCTTTATTCTTCTCCCATGAGAGACTATACCTTGACTTGGCCATTGGCAAACAGATTAAGGATCACCGCACGTGTTGAGGTAATCTAGGCCGAGTGAAATATGCTGACGGAATCACTGATTCATTATTTGCATGATACCCTTGATATCAATGGGTCGAAAAAAATTACGAAATCCCATCTAGCTTAGCTAGCTTAACATAGAGAAAATCAAAACGAATTTGTTTAGAAAAGAGGTAACTCACTGTAAAGATAAAAAGTAGGCACTCACCGAGATCATTGATACCGTTGAATTACAACAAGTATTCACCTCCATTTTCACATGCAAATGTTAGCTAATTAGATAAGAAGCACAAACCAATCTTTCGAGGTTGACAATAGGTAACGGAAGTGTATCGATAATTTAGGTGGAAAGTTTTATGCGGTGGATAACAGCTGACTGGAAACGTTAAGTGGACATTCTATCCGAATGAACAGGAGTCGTCAAGAATAATACCGCATAATTCTGTCATTGTAATGTGAGATCCACCTTGGCGGTTTTAGTTTCAGTTCGAACTCGCTTAAAATGAACCCATGATTATTCTTTTCAGGGAGCTTTTGTCCCTGATGATTTCACGAGTTTCAAGTGTAAGTAAGGTACAGATATATAAATATATGCTTTTGCTTTTATGCGGCCAACTCTTGTGACGGGATAAGTCGGCTGCTTGGATGCCTCTCATTGCGACCGTCCGTGTGTTGGGATCCGCGGCAAGGTGTAAAAACCAAAAAATCCATTTGTTTTGTCAGTCAGTGCTAACTCCGTCTTTAGCTGGTCACCAGAATGACATTTCCCGTCTGAACTAGGCGACGGTGATGGGTTTCTTTTCATTAATTACGGCGATGGTCGATGGAGAACATGGCCGAAACACTGTAGGCGACACCCTTGAAAAAACGACGAGAACTGTTCAAATTTCACACAGTGCTGGCTTACAACAACGTCTGGGAAAAAGCCATACCACTTGATTTTTGCCACTTAGCGGAAGCACCGATGGTCAAAACTTTCTACCCGGTTTGTATTGTTTACGCTTAGTGATCAGGCTTCGCATGTATGTTTAAGGACTGGGCAGACGGCAGCACGGTAAATGTGCACCTTACTAAGGAGGCGTATTTAGCTGTGAGACCACAATGCCTTGGGAAGTGATAAGAAAGCTTTTCTGTTACAATCTACGCATGGCTTAACCTCGTCTCTGGCCTGGCATTTCAGTTAAACAGTAGAACCCATATCTTTGAGATGTAGCACTTGTTCAAAATGTCACTATTTATGTGAATACAGGATGCCGGGTCTTGTAAAGTTACGAGCAACTTGTTTTTGATGTGTTTACCTCCAAATCAATAATTACGGCTTCTTATGCGTTCCGGTCTAGGACCAGTTGCACGGTTGTATTTTGCTCTCTCAGATGGAAAATGCCCTAGGCGAACTCGAGGTCAGTAACCCAACAGTCGCGGCCGAGTTGTATCCCTCGAACATTATTGAGGACACGACACATTATCCAGCTTATGACATAAGTGAATAAAATGTGTGACAGCGGTCAACATTGACGAATACCGAATTCAATGGAGGACTCTGTGAATTCTTTGCCGTAGACACGAACACGTCCCTGTGTTGACCAGTAGCATGCCTATAATAATCTAAAGTACTTTTTCGGCATCCCGTCCTGCCGAATGATGCTGCACGGAAGTAAATGAAACACCCTGTGGTGGGTTATTGGAACTTGTACCGCTATTTCAGAATCCGAATTAGTGTGAAGATTCGGCCAACAACCTCTTCCTCGACCAAAGCCACACTACGTAGGACGTGTTCGTGCATCCCGAATAGCAATAAAACGGTCTAGCAGAACAGCTGCAAAGAAATTAGCTGCTATATCGATGACGCTGATACCTCTGTAGTTTGCACGTATAGCCTTGTCGCCTTTATTTGGTATAGAGAAGACGAAACAACTTAGTTAGTGGACTCAGCAAAACTGGCAAACAAGATTTGAAGATCTCGGGCCGGTTGCCATATTCATTCATCGAAGGGCTCAAGATCAATTTTATATTGCTCCACTTGGTCTGATGATATCGCGCATATGAACTAGCTGGCAGGGCGACTGAGTATCTTACTGAAACGTTCGATTCAACTACGGGGCTTTCTTAGCATCCTATTTCTAGGCTTTCTTGTCACAAGGTTGAGTGTAGATACGCTGAAAATTTCTGTTTACCGCAAAAGTAGGTGTGCGAACGAGATTTTGCGGTTTCAAAGTACTCGCCCAAACTGTCATAAGGTAAGCTACACTGCAATAGCATAGTCTCACTGCAGCACAGAAGAACGGAGAAAAAGGGGAAATAACTATTTCAAGTGTTCCTACGCAATATGTACGTAACTTTGACAATCGATGTCTACGTAGTATCGCTGAGATTGGATGGAGTGACCGGGTGAGTAATGTGGAGGTCAGGAATCTAATACCAGGTGTTGGCTCTCAGAATACCTTAGGTCATCGTATGGTGCTTAGTAGACTACGCTAGTTGGGTCACGTGTTGCGTATGGGAAACACTCGTGTACCACACCGTGTCGTATTTGGCGTTCCTGCCACGGAGTGGAAGAAGCGACCTGGAGGTTAGCAGATGACGTGAACAACGAAGTCAGGTGAAGTAGGTGTATCACGTCCTCGTGGTTGGGGTCCGAAAGACCCGTCAACTAGCTGGCTGGAGAAACTGAAGGATATGGTAGTGAACCATGAACAGTGGCGATCGTGTTGTCATTTTCTGACGAATCAGACTGATGGACATACACATGTGTACAAGCCTACAAACAATCCCCTACTGCATCGGTCGTGGCGCCGGATAATCGGGGCCGCGCTGCCCATTGCATTGAGCGAAGTGGGTAGTGATAAGTAGGCGACTGCTTAGAATAACCTCTTTTATTCAACCTGTCTCTTCTGTCTTCAACCTATAAGTATCTCCATTGATAACACGCTCGTTACCGGCAACGGTTTATTGTTAAGTCAGACACATGTGTACAACTAGACTGTTTCGTGTGTTGGCTACAGTGGCATATTATTCCACCTGTGTAGGTTTGCTCTCTGCTTGTCTTTGATATTCACTCTTTTTCTAGACATATAACCTTGGGGAAATGGTAGCGGTCAGTGGGGCTTGCTTTGCTGTTTAGCGCTGAACGATGATGATGATGACGGCGAAACTTCATCAGACGAAATGGCAATCGAAGGCAATACCGAGAGATGACTACCGAACGAACCGTCTTGTCGTACATCAAGAATCTCTCGAAAATGACAACGAAACTACCCAAGACTTATAGGATCGAAGTAGCGCACAGATCGACAAAAGTCTTGCGGAGGATTCCATAGAAAACGGGAGAAAAAAACATACCGAAGTCCAAGCAATGTCGTATATCAAGTGGACTTCAGGAATCGTGAAAAGCATTACATTGCACAAACCGGAAAGAAACTCGTGACACGGATTCACGACAGCCAGTTAGGAACAAGAAGACACGACCCACTCTCCCTAACTTTGGCCCATGAAGATGGTGAAAGACACTAAATCAACTTTGAACATGTGAAAGTCATCTTCCAAGGTAAAATGGAGCGAATGTCTGAAAGCTTAGCATTCCTCAGGAAGATTGATGAACAGAAAGCGACATCAACTTGGACCGCGATTATCTACCGATAAGACCGGCGGGCCAATCAGCGCAAACTAGTAGAAATGCAAAGTGATTCAAACCATAAGGCATCAGCTCTAGATGATAATGAACAGAATAACCTCCTAGGGTCTCTATTCTGCCTCCATTATTCAAGATAAACAGTGGGTATCGACTACAGACGACGGAGTGACTAGTGTAGACGGAAAAATGCGCACAAGCCGAAAAAAGATAACTGAATTTATTGGAGTTCAAACCCAAAGATTTGAGCGATTCAGGTGGTGATAATGAGACCAGTGTTCTTTTTCGGTTGGGACTTACTTCAACAAATTGAAAACCTTTTTGACCAAATCTGGAGATTTGGGTTCTTTCACGTAATCATTTAGTCGTGATAACAAGATGCAAGAGAACTTCACTTTTTGAAAGAAATCTTCGACAAGTAACCGAAATTGTGGATCCTTGTTGCACTCCTGCGGTATGATGCCTGTAACAATGAGAAGCACCATGTTATTTTATTCCTAATTTGATTCGGTTAAACTGAAAGTTACAATCAATGTGGTGAGTGTGTTTGGTCGTTCATTGCCTGTACAAATCTGCTTGCGAGTAAGGTCGAGAAATCAGCTTTGAAGAGGACTTCAACTGATATTATTAGTAAACTAACCCCGCCGAATTTCGGCTTTGGAGCTGATGAGTTCTTCTGGAATGTTTTCCCTTCACTTACTTCGCGGAATCTGGATTACATACTGGCTTCGGTAGGCTTGACGCTAGTCGGGGTGACACCAAACTTTGTACTGGCTGTTTATCTCGTAGTCGCACATGTGGTTGGGAATGGAAGCGCCTTCCTAAATATCCTTTTACTTTGCTTATTTTACCACAGTTTTTCTGTGAGGGAGCTGAGGCCTTTGCAACACTGCTAAGTAGAGAATTGACTGCTGGAGAAGTCGAACCTGGGACCTTCGCGACCACATCGCTTGACCTATGTTGGGATCTGTCAGGTAACTAAGGAATAAGATATTCGGTAGATATGGTTTTGTTCTCGGAAACTTGTACAGGGCCCATCTATTTTGAAATTTACTGCAAGTGGATTTTGCTAGTAGATGAACTAGCACTTAGACATATTAACTGGTACTTAAAGTTTTACCATGTTCCAAATATCTGTGCGTAAATCGAACCTGATTGAGCTTAGGCAGATGGCTCTTGTCTGTTGGTGATCAGTAGGATGATATCGCGAAAGTCCACTTCGCCGTGATGTAATCAGAAAAAGAACGACAACATGTTTCGTGAACTCAATGCCTTTTGAAGGTGTTTGATATTTAATCGTTACCAAGGCCAAAGGTCACCGGTGTTGCGCTAACACTATTTCAGTCGACGGGGCTAACGCGAAAATCAGTACGAGGAGTTCGGTCACTAGCAGTGGTCGAACGAAGCTTTTGACTAACTAATACACATGGTACAAATGCAATGTAGGAAATTTTCTTTCTGAATGTCTTTGAAAGGTTTAGCTGTATAATATTTCAGATAATCAAGGTGGCTGTATACTGATTTCTCTAAGGTTAGCGATACTTTTTGGTTAAGTAGCATGTACTATCAAGGACAATTCCTTTTCCCTATAACCTTTTTTGAAAATTTATCACCTATCCTCTTTTTCGAGTAGATTGAAAAAAATATAACTTTCTGTGGTTTTCGTCTTTACGTGGCCTTGCCTCTCACCCTGACAGTTTCATTTCACGAAAAACTCCGTACATTCAGGCGTGTGGTTCACTGATCGTATTGTTTAGTGTCATCTTCAAGTCATTCGCTCTTTTTCTTGGTTTTCTTATGCATTCTATGCTTACGTGTCGTCCATCCCACATAAGCCGCCTACACCTCCCTGACGGTTGCCCATGTGGCGATTTGGACCATGCAACCCAAGCTTAGTAGTCCAGCACTGAAGTGCGAGCACGCAAATACGCAAAACTAAAGTACAATGCGATTCAATGCAGCACGATACAGTGCACTACAACCCAACATACTACAATACAACTCCTTATCTCCTAACCGGAAAAACTTCTTAATCAGTCTCCGGTTAACGCGAATGCGAGCATTTAGGTTTCCACACACCATGCTTCAGTAACCCGCCTCCATTGATGGCTTATTGTGTAGTATTCCTAATCGATGTATGTTCTTGGTCATGTGGATAACCACCGTCTATGCTGCCCAAAAGTACTGCCATAGTCACTGAAATGCAGTCGAATTCACACTGGAGGGGTTGGTCATACTATTATTTCCTTTTGGCATCGGATCTGGTTAACAATGCTTGATTGAGCGCTAATAGTTTGTGATAGCGAATGTACATCTGGTAATGCCCCGCACAGTTTAGTAGACTTGGTAAATAGGGTGTTAACATTAGAACAACGTGAGTACGCACACCAACTGAATGACGAGGTGTTCGTACTCAACCCTCGCACTTAACTCCGAGAAGAAACGTTCCACAAAAGCAATTTAAATAATATTTGAAGGCTAAGAATAAGGTCAGGATGTATGGATACCCAATGGAGGTAGTACCTTTGAGTTGTTAGTCTCTCGTGTCGTTCTGGGTATCTTCCATCTCATCGATTCCCATCGGGTACTCATTTCTTCCCTGCTGCTCCAAGAAGCTGCAATATGCATCAGAAGTCACATCCTGGGAAGCCATTCGAGAGGCGGACTAAACCAGATCCCAACTTTTCAGTGGGATGGTGTTCAGCTTACGAAGACGGTTATCCGCGAGTAGTCAGGCGATCCAGTGGGTGCAAAGGGAATCTTTAGCACTATGATGGCTACGTGGAATCCTTAGTTGACTGACGACCGAGCTCTCAGGAGACCACCGAAAACCGTGCACCAGCAGGCTTTAGCATTGCAGCCTACGCTTACGGTAAGGCTAAAGGTGCCACCTCAAATAAAGAGGCCGGATGACGATAGAGACGTGTCACTTAACAAATTTTCATGAAATTTCATGTTTCTGTAATCCACTAGCTCTGTTATCATGCTATGGCATCCCCGGTGAGCGGTGCTGTCTGCGCTTCTCAAGTACTTGCGGTGCAAGAATGTAAGCTTAACCCTTGTTTTAAAACTCCATTGTCACAGTCGTTGACTCTAGAGACTTCAGTCGGTCGTCTTGACTGGAGTTCAATCCCAGCGCGCTTAATCAAGCGAGAACGATCGAAGGACTTCTGGCGCTCAACACATTTTCTATTTGTTTTAATCGATTGGTTCATATGGGTCCAGACGAAATAGAGATTTTCAGGCGATTGTCGTGTCTGAAGGCCCCAGTGTCTACTCTTTGGTCTTCATATCGAACGCCCCCCGCTCCCTTCTGAGCGTGTCACGAAATCAGACCACCTCCAGTCAGTCTGCTGACTAGGGTGTTCAGGTAATCCGTACTTAACCTCGGTCCGCTTCCAAGCCGATATTTTGTTCAAGTGACGTCGTGCTTTACTTTTGTATGACTCATCGGAACGAAGCAAAGCGGCCTTGCACTTTTGGCATGCACACGTAGCCTCCCCTTACACTCTCCTCTGAAATTACCTCTCTTTGGAATGCTGGAGCATAGGAAGTCAAACCGTGACTATGCGTAAGCTGTTTGATTGTCAATAGGTAGTAGTTTGTTCATTCGAAGTCAGACTAAGCGATATCAGCATTCGTAGAATCAAATTTCTCGGCACAGATGACCATTATCACTATGACTCAGAAATTCCAGTTTAACAAGTCAGGGCGCTACTTCCGTTTTGCCGTCTTGGCAGCCGGCATCTTAATCTTTTGCCTTTTACCCTCTTTACTGATGAAATGACACCGCGCATAATTTCCATATAGTGGGCAGCGGTCAATTGAAGGCTGCCAAGTGGGAAATTGACTGGCTGCGTGAAGATTCGAACCTGAGAACTCAACGCCCAAAAGCACCGACCTTATCCGTTTGATCATCGCAGGTATGAACAAGAATCGCACTTCAAAAGTCAATCCGCCAACCCTAATGTGACTATAATCCGCACCTGACAGTAATGTGAAGGACGAGTTCCAGATCACTAAAACAGAAGTGATATGCTTATCGTGACGGGTAACTGGGATGCTCGAAAAGGCGCGCAAGATACTTTGATATGCCACATTCTGGGAAAGGTTTGGCTGGGATAGCGCTGTAAAATGGTGGTGGATTCGGCATATTGTCTGATTTTAACCGTCTGTATACAACCACCAGAGGTTCCAGAACCTCAGAAGAGCCCTTTTGACGTGATATTTCAGTGTTGGTAGGGCGGCTAATCAAATTGACTGCGTATCAATCTGGTCACGGTTGATTTTGTCAGTGAAGGGCTGCAAATCACTTCGCGCTGCTGAAATAGGTAACGAGGGAGGCATAGAAAATGTACCGGTATTCCCGAAGCTCCGTCTTCGATTGATGATCTGCATGAATACGACTCCCTCGTAGAGCTTCAACGTGAAATCTCTTTAGTTCGGTGAGAAAAAAGCTTTAATGACGGTTATCAACGGATGCACTCACCTCACTCGATGACACGGGAGATTCGGCTGGTTTGCTGTGGGTTAGATTAAAACAGTTGCGCAACAGAGCGGAACGACTAAATTGGGAATCACGAAATTCCACTATAAATATTTAATACTTAGGGTACTATCCGTATGTATATCGTCTCTAAGGGCGTGCGCATAACTGGCCACGCGGAATACCAGCACTTCAAATGAGTCAGTTCACTCTGCAAGGAAACGTCGCAACGAGTTCCGACAGAAAGTAGCGACTGAGATGGAAACAACAGAGATTGCCTGTCACTTAGAAAACCTGTGTTCGCCTTACGCGATTTGTGTGCGGTTAGAGGTGATCCATTCAGATCCTCCTTCTTGATTCTTCCGTTTTACTCATCGCAACACGGAAGGCAAACTCACTAGGTGGGTAGAATATTTCAGCTAACTGCTTAATCGCCCACGAAATAAACCAATGGGTATAGTTTGATCGTCGCCCATATTTCATAACATCACTTTTAACTCACGGTTAATTCTACTGCAGTCCACTGTCAGAAGGCTGAAAAGGTCCCAGATGAAAGCGGAATCCCGGCGGAAATCTACAAGATGTGTCTTACGGTGGTCACTGAACCAATTCATACCTCTTTCGGTTGATTTTGGAAACTGAGGAATATCCATTGGATTGGAACACCGGGGTTTTATAACAGAAGAGGGTCCAGAAGTTACTGAAGGATCAGACAGATAGAAGTGATCGCCAAAGATTTTGCTCTGTTTTTACTGAACGGCTTCGTAGTATCGAGATGTGCATGCACTCTGTCGAACGAGGTAGTGGCTGAATCAACCAGATATTTATCCTTCGCAGAATCCTGAAACGTCGATACAAATCCAACAATCTACCACCGCAAACTTCACCAACTTTCGTGCTGCGTTCGATTCAGGGATCGCGAAAGGATTATGGTTGGTGGTGTTTGCAGGTGTTTTTTCATTCGAGCTAGTATGCCTGATGAAATCGTATTATGGTGGAAAGATTGCGCACATTCGAGCTTACGGTGAAAGTTCTTTCCCATCCTAACTGATGTATGGAGTTCGGTAGGGATGTAGCTACCTTCAGTATTTTTCAGCAATGGTATTTGTGGAGTTATGCAACGTGTCAGTGTTCGAGTTTCCATAGACTTACGTTACAAACCTTGCATTTGGGAACGAATTAATGGTGCTTGGGTAAGACCTGACCACTTCTCAGGTAGACCTTGGATGGACTAACAAATACGCATCAGAGGTTGGTCTTGAGCTAAATAACACCGAAACCAGAATGTCCGTTGCACCAGATAATCATTTTGTTCTAGCCCTACCATTAAATGGCCAGAGAGAGTCATTTTTCCCGGACTTCAGGTTTCTGTGCTCCGCCATCCTATCGAACGGATAAGTGGCCAATAGTATTAAAGGGACCACTGAGACAGCCCTAACGAGACCGGTCTCAGAACTAAACTAAGGGTTTTTAATGCAACGGTCCGACTAGTTCTATTGTACGGTTGTGACAACTACCCATTCAGAAGTGAAGACTAAAAGCTTTTGACTACTGGTTTCTTAGGGCTATTTTAAAAGTAAACTGGCTTGACAGTGTCCAACGACACGATCCGAAATCGCTGCTAGATCTCCCTTCTTTCAGCGAGCATACAAATCCACCGACTTCGGTTTGGACAGAATCTTGTTAAATCTGGACCCGTTCTAACTAGGATTGTTCTGCCACCACCTCCATGAGCAGGCTGTTGCTGCCGATGAGGGCACAACCGGAAACCTGTCTGGGTATCATTCCGAATCTGTTAATGAACTTGAACTTTGTTTGTAATACGGCATTCTCCGGTTGAAATTAGACCGGATCGTTACCTTCAAAACTTACTATTAACCGCTAATCATGGGAAACTGCGATCAGAGACATTCATAAAGTCGGCAGTAAAATAGTAAGTAAAAATGAGGTCTGTCCAAAGACATTAAATACATTATGTTGGAATAAAATGCGTTCAGAATGCCTCAACGAATGTGAGGTATTGCTGATCGAAATGACATTTCGCGGCATTTCTCGTGAATAATTTTTTACCCACTACCATTTCAACAATGAAATAGAAGAAAAATGTTCTTCTTCATTAGACACAACTACTTTTCTTCGTCCCATGCACAACGCCTGGGCAGAACTTATGATCATCCAGTCGTTTCCATAAACTCTTGTAACTCAAATCCCAGCGTCTCGCGTCTCAGCAATTCTTAGTGAAGAGGTGTACACAACCGTATGCAGTAACCCAAAAGCCGCATCATACATTCTTTGGAATAATGAGTTGACTTTTTGAAAAGATCTAAACATTATATACACTGAGTTGCACGGACGTTTGATACACCTAAAAGGGCAGCAAAGTAGCGAACTATCTGTTAATTGAGATTAGGGTCATTGTTTCATGAGATATCCATTAGCTTCAAAAATTTGTTCTGCATTCAGAGGTCGACGTCATTTTAGCTCCTTCGTATATCAAACGGGATACAGTTACCTCGCACAGACATGCTTTATTTTAAATGTCATCTAGAATCTGGTGACATTTTTCCGATTTCTTCGACATTTATGCTGTCCACCTGCTTTTATTTTCTAATGGCTTCTTGAAAGGTGTGAGGGAGAAGGTGCAACTGGACACTTCGCTGAAGTTGCTGATACAGGTTCCAGAAATCTCTCATTAAATGGATTCGACATTCCATTTGCAGCACGAGCGTTTAATGCCATTCTCCAGGTGGCGAATCACTTGAAAAGTCCCTTTTAATTTGTTGATACTGGAAATTATAAAACACATTCTCTGCTAGGTTGATCTCGTTTTCGCTTCCCACCGAGAGGTTCATCCTCATCTGGGATTGTTGTCTCTGTGGCCTGCGAACTCCGGCGATGGATATGGGCGCTGTATCTAGTGGTTTTGGTGTTCAATAAACATTTGTGTATTAAATTGTCTAGTGTAATGTCTAAGATATTTATTGAAAATCGCTGGTCCCGGGTGATAGAAATATGCACTATTGACGATCGACAACAATTAAGGGACAGATCTACAAAGCTTTCATGATTTTCAGTATCAAGTTGGATGTTAACAGCGGATCGCCAATAATTTAAAAATACTTTCAGTTTCAGGATTGTGGCCTTGATATCATTAGGAAATTTTAATTACGAGTATTCGGAGGTTATTAAAATCGCTTTGGTTGAATATTTCCTCCCGAAGGTTACTGAGAATTTCTACAGACGTCTTGTTGTTCTGCTTTTGAAAATAGTTTATGTATTCACAGGAAATGAGCGAATTGTTAGTTTCAGTGAATTTAAGGAACACTTGTTGAACTTTCCTAGATATTCCCATCGTGTAGCAACCCAATATCATCATTTAGTAGCCTCTAGCTTTCATCTAACATAACAACAGGTAGCTAGATCGCGTTATTGGGCAATAAGTTTGCACATCAGGTTCCAGTTGGCGTTGTAAGTTATCTAAGAACTAATAACTACTCGAATCTAGAATGGAACTACAAGAAAATGACTGTTGTCACAAGCTATTTAAAGATAGCAGTAGGCTAACAACGATGGCTAGAGGCTGCTGGATGGCGGAGAATCCTGTAGCTAATAAAAACCACTAGATTTCAAAGAATTACTTGAGAAAAAATGATGTCATCTGACTTATTACTACTCTGGGTCCACTTGGGTACCTTCGTCGTTCTAGTGAAAAACAGATGAAAACAAAAAGCTCACGAAAGATTCTGTCAAAATTCTTTCGGTGCATTTTTTTCTTGTTGGCTAGTGAGCAAGCCAAGGTAGTGCAGAATTGTCGCTAAAGATTTCTAATCTGCGCCACAATTAAACAATATGGATGACAGCTGTTCAGGTGAGAGGTGATTAAGTGAATCCAATGGGGCTGACGATAGTTATATTCCAGTTAATAGAAAATACTCGTCACAGTTTTACGAATATCGGCCATTGTCAACAGGGCACTATTACTATTTTGCTCTAAGTGTCACGGGTTCGAGTCTTTCACTGTAGGTCAGTTTACCCATTACACAGCCCTCCATCGGACGCTATCTCCCCTTCTGAAAACGGAAGGGCTTGTTGGTCTCATAAATAGGGACTGTAGGGTGTAAAAGAGGCACGATGCTGCGGAGTACAGTAAGAAAGTAACAACAGATGTCCGGTGTAGTTCCACTCCGGTTTGTCGGCATTTCAACTAGGTGAAACCAGAACAAGGTAAAACTCGGTAACTCGCCTTAGGTTGTGTGGCCATTAAGTCGTTGATGTACGATCAGATACAGACCTCAAGTGGTTTTTTAAGGTTTGCAAACTTGACTTCTCGGGTGAGACAAAGCAGGCAGATGATGACAATATGCATTAGGGTCGGCCGGATGCAGAGTGATCTTCAGCGTTTTTGAACCGGCTGCTGAAATAGCCAGTGCCACCGCCATGCTTTGTTATTTGATCGCCTTTCATTGAATCATGATACAAACAGAGCCTAAGTACGTCAGTTGTGATGTGGTTCTTACGCACTGAGAGCAATCTCTCCGTTTGTGGGACTGAGGGGGCTATTCTTTATTCCTTATGAGAGCTTTGTCTTGGCGATAATTTTTGGAGTGCGATATTGTCTTCTTGTGCGGTAAATAAAGGCGGCAACATGTGCAAGAAGTAATCAAATGATAACTCCTATGGTTCAAAGAATCTGATGGTCTTTGGTAATATAATAACCAGCATACCATCAGCTGTGTACGTAATATTAAACATGTCTTGGATTTGGATTTCCTAACTGTGACCTGGAAGACCGCAAACGCCGTAAGTTGAATGGAGCAATTAAACGCATTTGACGTTTGGCTACTAAAGTTTTTCACAGTAGTCTGGATTAAAATACAATTGTACACTCAAACGTGAATTTCACTTTTTCCCTTTCTGTCTTGTTCAGATGTTCTTCTTTCAACTGCACCTCGAATTTGAGGCTAAGCAGCACTTTCAGCTAGTATGGAAAAAAGAAAAGCATAACTTTAAGTTCTGTGGCTTAATAAGGCGAGTTTGTGAAAGATGCTGCTCATGGATAATGCATTGCAACCTTAAATGTACGTGACAAACCGGCCTTCGGAATTAGGACTAGTTCATCCATAAGGAAACTAACACCATGCAACGAAGGTAATCGGTTCTAATTCGTAGTGCATACCGACCAAATCAGGCCATAAATTCAAAGTGCTCCTCCTATTATTCGCTTCAGCAGGTTGGTGGAAAATTTCGTTTTTGAAGGATGCATTTTTCCCTTGGAATGCGATTCATTTAATAAAAAGTTCTGAAGTCCGTTACTAAAACATCTGGCTAGTATGGAGGTCCCCTTCTTCGCCTGGTTGGTGCCCGTCTGGTGATTGCAACCCGAAACTTCCTTTCTAATGAATAAAGCGCTATAAAGTGATCACTTCGCATATTTCAAGCAATGAAACTATAATTTGTTGTTCCACATCACCGGAAATCGATAGATGATGAAACTGGAGAACTATGAGAAGTGTGAGGTCCTCTTCGGACAAACAGTAATACGTAACTGAAAAAGCAAGTGCTCTGAGGACAATATACGAGACACATGCACCATTGACTAAGGAGCTGCAACTTCTCTATGCATATGATATGGATATTTCGCACTAGCTGTTATGAGATAAACGTCAGTCAACTGACTGAAAAACTTACTTCCACGACGTTGAATACTGGAGTGTGACTTGTTCAAAGTTCCAAAATTCATGGCCGAACTTCGGCGACGATTCTTTTCCGGACGATTGCGCATCAATTGTATGGTTTCTTCAATATCATCGAAACAACAGTTGAGCAACTGTACCTCTGCATTAATCATACAGGTGCCTGCCAACATGCATGTAATGAAAAGATGTCTGAGGCTGTAAGAGAAAGCTAGCTCATTCCACATTCCTCCGTCAGGAAACTTGTTTTTGTAAAAAAATTAACGAATTTAATTCGCCACTTCTTTCCTTCATACGTCAATACCAACGTCGCATTTGCTTAGATTTAACGACCAGTTATGAATTAGAGTGAGTCATCATTCTCTTCACCATGCATGAAACTTGCAAAGACCATTCTTGAGGACAAGAACAAGGCAAACAAACTTCTTTTTGGCGAAATTGCAAGCAAAGAACGAAGAGGCAAGGATTGCAAGTAAATCCGATACCTTTTTTCGCATTCCCTGTCCACGTCAATTAAGAGTTGCGAAAAGTGTGCGATGTCTGACTTATGCCTCCGCTACTAAGCTTACAAGTGTCATATGATGTCGGGTTTTGGGAGCTGTGAAGGGAAAGGGCAAACACTGTCAGTGTCCCTGTCAGGAAAGGTAATCGGTCACCATTCAGATTGGAGTAAGAAAAATACAATGAAATACATTCTTAGGTGAACTAGTCGACGCAAGCCGATGCGTTTTTCCCCTACAGTATACAGCTCTCGTCTGGCTTTTTCCAACAGGATATCAAAAAAGACACAAAAATATACAAGTTGCAAGGTGAAATCGATAGAATTCTGGTCCTTAGTGTAGAGCAGAAGAGGAGCACTCTCCGGGGGAAGACACATCCGTTCAGGTCGATAAACTAGCTTGCATCGAGTGTGTCTGTGTGGTGTTGAGGGTGTACGTTAATTAGATTCACCCAAAAATATTCAATGAGACCGGGCATTACGATTTCCAATGGGGATGTGTACTGGTGGTACTGATCTGAAATGTCACCTAATCCGGGAGTTAATGATGAGCGATACGGATTTTACTAGCTATCCAAGAGAAGTCTTTCTGGTATTTTTAATGTTTTTTTATACTGGTCAATTCAATCTTCTAGTTGCCCTTGGTGTAGCCCAAAACCAGTTGAAAACAAAATTGAAAGCAAAATACTAATCCTGGAAAAATTCAATAAGAACCAGTCGGAGACAGAATTTATCTCTTACCTCAATATTATTTAGCATATATAAATGGCACCTTCCCAGGAGAAATGGTTTCACCTGGCAGGAATAGAACACCCTATGGGGAAATTCTTAGCTTTCATCGTTGTTTATCAGGCTTCTTAAAACCGAAACATGAGCCGTGTTACAAAGGTGACTGGCAACTGCAGAAGCGATAACTATCCTTCTCCTAAGAGAACACGAAGTCGCATAAGCTATCAAGCCTCCATGACCAAATTCTGACATCATGTGAAAGCAACGTGGGTTCAGGAATCATCAGCCGGTTAAATAATTCAAACACCTGATTTGTGAAAACCTTGACCAACCCTCATCTACCAATCTGTCTGCAGACCAACTCCCCTCTTCTATCCAGTCCATTCGGTGAATGGGACCAAAGACGTAAAGCGACTCTTGAATACTCGGTATGTTTTCTCAGTTAATGATACTGCGGACTTGGTTCCAGAGGTCAGATACGATAAGAATGATTGAATATTCGCAAGCAGCTAGCTGTATCAGATGAGGAAATTCATATGAAATGTTTTCTGTGTCACATCAGTTGAATTTAGCGCTTGGTTTCTCCTTCACTGGAGAAATACGGGTCGAGAAAATGTTCCTGTTCATTGTTCCGTCGCGAAGACTGCTCGCCTTTTCGGTGATGCCGCATTGCGTTGAACAAATGCGCATGAACATAAAGAATCACTGTTGAAATAAAAATTATTGGTAACGGTTTTGAAAACCCTTTTCAAAAGATTTGAGAATCAAGGACCAAACCCCCCATGTTTTGAGAGCAAATTACTTTAACAGTACAGTAATTTCATGCATCAAACACTATACAAAACAAAAATCCCTCAGCAATTGCACTTACTGATTTCCTCCGCTGTCACATCGATATTATATTGATATTCCGGCATCTCTTTGGTTAAAAATGGACCGCCGTGGCGCGCTGTGGTACCAAATTTCATTGAAGACATTGAGCGGGATACACTAGGTGTCATGGAAGCTTTTCTTGTGACGAAATTAGAGGCCAATTTACGTGTGTGAAACATTTCCGGAGTGGTTACTCGATTGCTGTGTGACAGAAAAGAGCACCTGTTTTATGACTTCAGCAAGAATGACTGACTTGTTTCTAAACATAAATATGGCAGCTCGTGCATCGTTGAAAAGCTTATTTGAAGAAACACTGCAGTTAGCTGGCTGCATACACTGTTGCACTTAAAATATCATTAAACTGATACGGTCATTGTTTGCTGCTGAACGTTCTGCATTCCGGTTTTCAAGAGAGGCTTATGGGCCCAGAAAGTTGCTTTTGTTTACCCCCGCCGCATGTTATTAACCAGCAAAGGAAGAGCAGCATGATAAAATGTCCCAATTGTTGCAGTAGTTGAGAGCGTAATATGATTTTCGGAGGATTCATCGAGCAAAATCAAGGTTCAACTTATAGTCAGGAAACCATGGAATTACTGCATAGTTGTCATTATTGTTAAAAGTTATCAAAACCGCACCGTCTCGAACTTGGGTACGAATCCCGGGCAAATCATTGAGAGTTGAACTTCTCAGCCATTAAGTCAAACGGAGAAGCTCACGATAATTTAGTGAGCATCAACAACACATAAAATAGCGCTCATATTTGCTAATGGATTTTACAGCCTATAAACCGTTATCCATCAAATGAATGATCTTTAAGTGATGGAAGGCTTCTCTACAAGAAAAGAACAATTCATTTCAGTTTTACAACAATTACGCTAACACCAGAGTGCTTGGCTTTCATTGCTACCTGGCCAGACCATGCACTCAGAAAAGGGAAGACATCGAAAGTGGTGAAAAAGAGAGTGGCAAATATGAAGCTGATAAACCATATAGAACAGCAGCGTTTTAGAAAGACACCAAACCATATCGCCAACTGTTCCCAATCATAGCTTGGGGAGATCACATGGACCCGAACCCGACTATCTAAATGGATCTACAAGGATAAGTTTACTGGTGAAAGTCTTGTCTCATCATCGACTGGTCACTTCTACCCGGCTTCCAACCAATTCCTGCCTCTGCGAACAGGGTGAACCGAAACAGACTTTCTGTGGCTATAAGCCACACACGCCCCTAAAAATGAATTCTAAAAATTTAGTTCTGGGCCTGATTGCCTCACTGCTAACCTCTGAGTCACTGATAAAAGTCTTACCATATTCTACCAATACTAAGATAGTAACGATGCTCAAGCATGGAAATTTTTCGAAAATTTGGTGCTTCCAACGGCCATGTTCCTGGATCGCATAAAATACCGACGCCACGAATGCTTCAAATTGGTGAATGTCAATCGACCCGTCTCTATGCGCGAAAATGCTACATCCGGTACACAATCTGCTGGTGGGATACAGTAGAACAAACAAGAATTAAAATATCTTCAGTTATTTTCTGTAGAGGAAGGTGTATTCTCTTTCTGTAGTCAGTTACTCCACAAAGATTAAACTTTTGGAGAGCAATCGAAAAAGGGACTAAATTTACTCCGTAAATATATCAATATATCGTTGGTTTATTCGCTGAGCTGGCCAACTTGATTGCAAGCGTTTCACCATCAATCAAGGTGATTTCATCAGTGCTATGATGTTGTGGTGAGCGTCTGATTGCCGTCGTCCGCCTAAATGGGTCACCTAGTCTATTAGTCGGTGTTGATTGGCTACTCTTGGTGAGATGGTAGGGTAGAGATGCTTCCCAGTTGCATTGTTCACCTTCGTCCATTGTTGACATGTTGTAGGCTAAATCAACGGAGTTTTTAAGGAAATCAAGTTCACTGTGGAAACGGAACATGACAACAGTCTGCCAGCTCTAGACGTGCTTGTCACATAGACAAATACAGGCACTTTGGAAACATCCGTATACTGCAAAAGCACACATACAGATTAAATCCTATAATTTCAAAGCAACCACCCAAGCTGCCGCAAGAGAAAGGGCATCAGCACACCTTTCAAAAGAGCACAATCCCACTGCAGCACTACGGAACGAAGGAATCAAGAAGAAAAACATCTGTTTCAACTGTTTCTGCGTAACGGTTACATCAGGTTATGCGCCAACAAAAAACAGTACCGAGAGGCGATCGCCGAACAGACCAAAGCACGAGCGGTCTTGCCATACATCAAGCATATCTCTGAAATGACAACAAGATTACTGAAGTCCCATGGAATTCAAGTAGCACACAAGCCAACAAGAACCCAACGAAAGATTCTATCTAAGATGAAAGAGCCGACAGTTGATAAGAATCGAACTAACTTTATCTATCAAATCGACTGCAATGACTGCGAAGAACAGTATGCTGCACAAACCGGAAAGAAACTCGGGAAACGGATCCATGAGCACCAGTTGGCAACAAAAAGGCACGATCCATTCTCTCTAATTTTAGTTCACGAAGATTTGGAAGGTCACAAGTTCAACTTCGAAAACGTGAGGAACGTCGCCCAGAGTAAACAAAGCATTCGAGGGAACTTCTCGAAGCTTTGTACTCCTCGGAAAGATCGATAAACAAACACGTCAATTTGGACCACGTATGCCTATCAATCCGATCGAAGGACCAATCCACACAAGCCAGTCGAAACTCCGTTGATTCAGCCTACAACATGTCAACAATGGACGAAGGTGAACAATGCAACTGGGAAGCATCTCTACCCTACCATCTCACCAAGAGTAGCCAATCAACACCGACTAATAGACTAGGTGACCCATTTAGGCGGACGACGGCAATCAGACGCTCACCACAACATCATAGCACTGATGAAATCACCTTGATTGATGGTGAAACGCTTGCAATCAAGTTGGCCAGCTCAGCGAACAAACTAATGCCATCCTGTTGATCCTGAACTACGAGAAAAAGCGCATATATATATGTATATATATATGTGTATATATATATATATATAAGTGTAAGGATGTTCAGGCAGGACAATCCCGGGTACGCATGCCTGAAATGTCACAGTAACTGCGAAATCTGTCGTTTGCTCTCAGGAACATTTTGTTCATTCCTTCAGATACTATGTACAATTAAGCTATGGGGATGATAACTTTTGAACGGCACTTCTCGTTAGCTGCTCTGGAGAGTCAACACGAGGTGGTTTTGTGTAGGTTAACTGCAGCATGTTCTTCTTCCTGCCAATTGAAGCAGTTTTGAAATGATTTTGAATACTATAATACCGACAAGAAAGAACTGTTGTTGGTAACCTACAGTGACTTGGTCACGAGAGTGATTAGTTCCCAAAACTTCCTTCGCGAATGTTCCTAACCACAATATGCAAAAGAGCGAGCATGAAAGTATGCATTTATTGACAGTCACTAATAAACTCACTCAGCCAGAGAGTAATCTGGATCCGCTCCGAGGCTGATTAATTGATCCACGATTTCTTGGGCTGGGCAGCTAAGTACCTAGACGAAGAGACATATAAACAAAGCGCCAGTAAGCGCGTTTTTTTAAGTTGTTAAAAATACGTCAACCATTTCTGATCCACCTTTTGTCTTAAAATGCCGTAGACCGTTCTCTGAAGCTTCGTTTATTTGCCAAAGTGGTTACTTGGCCTGAGAGGCCATAACAAAGCGCAATTTTCTGTTGCCCTGATCGTTACCACAGTTGATCTAGTGGGACCAAATATGGTTCTACGTATTGGAGGTTCTCCACTTTTAGTGTTCACTGGTGGCTGTGTGGCAGGCCCCATGCATTGCACATATGCTTCAAGTATGTGAAAATTGACTGCCACCTGAGACGGCGGAAGTGTTCTTGTCACGATGCGGTGATGAAGACACTGGCACTTGTCAGATGCACCGCTAAACTGGTCGCACTACATCAGATTGAGTAGTCATTCATTAGTTTATATTCACATGCTTGATTAAGGCCGAGTACAAATCACGCGAAGGACAAAAACAATGAACGAGTAAAAGAAAGGTGCTCACCACGCTTGCTAGTTCCTCCATTTTCAATCTTCACGTCTATGATTCCTTTCTGGGTTTGATAATACTCGGTTATCAAAACCAAATGGACTTCAACCAAATGACCTAGCCCACAAAGCAGTAGGGTGGTCGAGGGTCACGTAACAAACCGGTGACTGGTTGCTCAGTTCATCCATCTTTTGGATGAGGGCACACATCCTGGGTGCCAAATCCACCTCTCTCTCACATATGCCCGTCAGGACACACCCGTACGCTACGTAACCCCCCATCTCGCAGTTGGTTCGGGATCAGGGTTTGGTCAACTGCTCTAGGCCGATCACCAAAGACCAGTCAATCAAGTGGAAAGGGACTGTGTTAACATTCGTCCTCGAGCTTTGATGGGAACATAACAGAAAGTCACGATTTCTTGTATGCTTACACACCTGCCGTAAGGCATGTACTATGCATCTAAAGGTCCTGGTTGTGCCAAAGGATGAATCTGTTGTGCCACTCGATGAGTCTGGTTGCGTTCGACATGGTAGAGAACGAAACAAGGAAATTACCGATGGGGTGCTATAGATTTATGTGGAAAGTTAAAGTTTTTTCCTATGTTACGACTGTCCGTTTTGCGGGCTTCTACCAGTCTCCTTTTCCCCATTTTCGAGGCAGTATCTCCAGATCTAAATAGTTCATCCTTTCAACTTCTCGGTCTAACATTATTTTAGTTTCAATTCACCCTTTTTCCTAGTTGTTCACCTACTGTAAGACAACCTTTATTTGATCGTTGATGATTTCACCCACGATGTTTTGCCCCACTAACCTAAATAGGTCCTTGGAAGTTCTACTTTCCTTAGACGCGGCAATGCAACTTTTGATGGAGTCTTCCCGTTAAACTTCGAGTTCTTTTCACTACCAGAGGTTACCGCGTCCATTTTCAGACCAAAATTTTTATCGTGATTAGCTTGTAACACTTTCGTCCAATCTGAGCATATAAAGTTGCAACTGTGCAATTATTTCCTTCCCAGAGTTTTATTCACCAAGCGATCTTTTGCCAGAATGATTTCCCAATTTTCATTTGTCTTTTTGTTTTCCGACTCACATCATTTCGTCTACACTCGGAGGAATAGATTCGATCTTTGCTTCCCCTCATTGAACTGCTTTTAAGCGCAATGGTTGCGTATCATTTCTCTGTACAAGACGATCACAAAAGGGAACAAAGAGCATCCAAACAAAGTAGACGATCACGAAACCATCAAATATCTATTCCCCCCAACCAACGAGGAAATAGGGCACGTTAAAGTTACCACCTTTGACCAATTTCTATTCTCTCAGGTTGTGGAAGGTATAGCGCTGTGGATTCAGATGTGATGCGGTCGAAAACAGAGATTACTTTATCGTCCAGTCTATATAGATGATTTCATTGCTACTTTCACCCAATATGGTTTGTTTGCATCGTCATCACATCCTTTCGTTGACTGGAATAACGATACAACGATGAAAAGATGACGATTTCAAACTACTTATCGCTACCACGATTCAGACAACGCAGCCCCAGACGATATCTTGAAGTAGCATGTCCATGGACGGTCTGAGGTCACGACATCTGATGAACAACTGATATTCTTGTTCTAGTCCAGATTGCTGGAAATCAACACCGAAACTTATTCCGGTTCCTAGTAAAGCAACATTAGTCCGTTGTTCCGGACAATTCCGCACTTTTGGTTCTTACCTTGAGGGCATTGTAAATAGTATCAATGTTCCATCTGATTATTTTGATTATTGTGTAAGGGGCAGTCTGGATGCACTATTATATTTATTATATTCTACCCGTGGGTCGTGATTGAAGTCCATTAGGTTTGCCAGGTGTATATTTTTGGTAATATTTCCACAGGTACCGTCGACTGTTATGCATTCAAATTTGTCTTCCGTTAATATTCTTAAGGTTCTGGTACTTGCAAGCCATAACGACGCGTCAGGAAATCTCATGATTTTATTTACGGATTTCGCTCATTATGGCCGTTTGTAGACTTTTATAAGGCCTTGGTTTTCCTGGTAGACATGTCTGAACATGAAAAAATGAAATCCTGTTGGACCATGAAAATCGCAGAACTGTTTTGGGAAGAGTCAAAATTTATCCTCGGCTATACTCATAAACAAGCAATCTACTTGTGACTGGCCATTCACTTATAGGTAGTGGATAGTCATCTGTTAAATGAGATATTTTGCCCTGGCTGGGGTCGAACAATCATGGGTGACCGAGAACAAAAATTCCCGTGTAGGAAGGATGTCAAAGATGAATATGCGCCAAGGGCACTTAAGCGTGCTGCGTTAGCCGTTTGCATTGTTGCCATGACAGTGAAGCAGTCAGGAGGAAATCGTTAAGTCTCTTGTACCAAAACGCAATGGATACTAAACTGGTTTCAAGACCTTGAGCAACTCAAAACTCCGTGTTTAAGCTTTTCCAACATTTAAGACTAAATAGGGCCAGTTTTTATACCCTACTGAACGGATAAGGCATGCAATGTTCATGCTTGTCATTGGGAAACATCACTCACATCCGAAAGTGATCACCAAGTTACTCATATGCATATTAAAATATTGTGACAACAGAGTATGGATAAAACAGGGATTATAATTAACCTGCACAGTAAATGAAATTATTAGGAACCCTAATCTGGTGATCCACTAATTTTGTTGTTGGATTCGTGTCATATGGTTACTAGAAAAATGCTTATAAAATGGACATTTCTGGAAGGAAATTCTTCGAAAATATTCTTCAGCTTTCTTATTGTCGTCCAAGTTGTTTACTCTTATGCGAATAAAATGAGAAAAGTGATCAGACCCACGGGACGAGGATGTGTAAGTGTCTCCGCTCATAGGAACACCGCATTACTTCTTAAAAAGTGGTCCATTTCAAGCACAGCACAATTTAACAATGGAAATTCCCTCGTGGTTTATCCACTACGGAAGACATTTGAACAGAACGGTTCTCAGAATCAACGAAGACCCGAACACATCAGTCATCGACTAATATGGCACTTGCGGTTGTCCTTCAACTGTCCTATCCCGCCCTCCACCCCAGAGCAAGCCCTAGACCAGACAATAATTGACTCAACGTATTGTGATTTTTCCAATTTACCCTGATCTAATGGCATGAGGATGATTTTTCTTAACTAGCCCGTTAGTCAAACTGCTCTCTCAAACTGCAGTCGATGAAATTATACATTTTAGTAGTACCTGCAATAGAAATATGGTAAATTTTCCATGCTGATGATACTGGTGCTCTCTTGATAGGAAGCCAAATATTCATTGGTAGCTAAATCTACCGGAGTTAAAAGAAACACTCATGCAAATAATATGCAGTTCTCTTGCTTCTAGATTGAATTTGTTTTTTAGTTTCATCTTGAACACCCGCTAGCCTGCCTTGATGGGACAAAACGGCAGTCGTTTAAACGGGTTTCCGAGCCTACTCCTTACGATCATATGCAACATGCAGAGATACGACCAATTCCCGAAACATGATGGTTCCGTATACTCATAAAATTTCAGTCCTGATTACAAGGGAATTCAGCTCTACTGAAAAAAGTTTGCTTTAATGAAGGAAATAAGTTAGAACTTGGTAACTTTGATTATCCTGGAGACCAATTTGTGTAGACCACTGCATACCGGGTCCGTTAGCTTCGCACTAGGGGAAGGAAACTGCCGAAATAATGGAAAAACCAATTTGACTGATACCTCGCTGATCTGGATGCGACATCACGTGGAAGAGCTGAAAGGACATGGCCATATTCGGCCGGGTGGAGGAAAGCACCCCTCAAAAATTTGACCTATATCTATATCGGTAAGGGAAAATTCTTTGACTCAGACGTTGAATGCTTTACGGGGACCAACCGAAACTGGATACAAGAATAAAAATTCACTGCATTTATCGATCCAAAATGTAACGTCAGCTCAGCAAGTGGATTTTTAATTAGTTTAATAATTAACAAAACGCCTCAGTTTATTTGCCTCTATGTGCTCCTGGAGTTTGGGCTGATGCAAGTTAATTCATTATGCATTAGAACACACAAAATGACTAGTGTTACTAAATACAAACAATGCAATGTGTGCACTCTTCTGACAGGGTTATCACCCGAAGAAAAACTCTCCAGATCATAGATAGCGGGGACTTAAACACCACCCTAGGTTCCCTTGGTTTCTCCTCACCGTACGATTTTCTCTACGATTTATTTGACTACACACGCTCAAACTGTTTGCAGTTAAATCATTCGTCTTCTCGGAATCATTCGATACTCGCAGTTGTGTGAGTCACTATTTATTAGACAAAAGTTAGTATAGTTACAAAATGGAAGTAAATGCGGGTTACCGATTCCGGGACAGATGGTTGTAGGAAAGAAAGGGTTGACTTATTATATAGGATCATTCGTTGGCAGTCACTTCAGCATTTGTAACAGTTTTTTATCGGCTACAAGAATCACATTCACTGAATGCTAATTTTATTTTTTAGGACGATATTTACTGTAATTTTGTTGGTGATTTCGGAACGGTTAGTGCCGAGTATCATCATTTTGCTGTTCCGATTACTGTTCTTCATTAGGCCAATCCTATCTCTAGATCGTTTTCGGTCGTTCCCGCTATCCCAAGTGTAAACAACCGTAGTATACCGGCAAACAGAGTTTCTTATTTATTAAATAAACTCATCGTACTCATAAGTTGCTTTGCTTGTATTATTACTCCCATGCTGCTGCCGAGTCGCGCTTTGATTGGTCCTTCTTGTTCGATGCATTTCACGTGATTCAATTCATGGCGTTTTTTGTCAATTTCGGCCCATTGGCGATTTGGCCTTCTTTTTGCATATTCGTACCCCTGCTTTCTGATCATGCCTTTGTGTCGGCTACCAGCTGGTGGTCAACTGGATGACGAGATCTTAATCTGGTCCCGCGTTTTGCATTTGCTCGCTGTCTAGCAGGATTGGGTTAAATCCACACTCGTGCGTTGATCATGATTTATCTGGCACGGTCCAGGGTCGTGCAACCACCGATAAAAAATGGAACAGCTTTGCCAGACTCAGGCGCAAAAGCCAAATCGGCTATCATATCTTAACAACTAGCATGTCCGTGGAGAATCAATTTAGGTGTCAGGTATCTGGGTTGAGGGTTGTGAATTACGACTGCACGCCCTTTCGCGCTAGAGAGAATGAAATCGACGGACTGCAACTCACGTTCCTCGGGGTTATAGTTGTGCTTGGCTTGTTAAGTTCACATATGAGCCTACACCACTCCGTTTCGGGGTCATGCTGCCAGGTTCTTTTCACTAGGGTGGCATGCGTTCGGGGATAGAGGCTAACGCTCAGTTAACAGCATGTGTACTTGAGCTACGTTGGTAAAAAGTGCCACTAGGACCCGATATGCCATCACGTGCCTGGGGCGAGAGAATGAATACACAAGTGAGACTCATTTTCATCGTGCACATACGTGCAGGGAAGCGAATTTTCTGAAACCCAATGATCCACAACAGCAAACATGTGCCCATTGTAATTTAATAGCTAACATCCGAGCAAAAAACTGTACATCGGCAGTAATCCAAGGCCATATTAGATGGTATTTTCGAGTCAGCATTTACAAATTCTATTCAGTCAATAAGTGGTAAGTTAGCCTAAGAAGAAATGAAAAGATAGCGAGATAGTTAAGGCATTATGCCTCTGCCAGCTTAAAAGAAGACAGGTTGCTCAATCATTATCATGCGACCAAGGGGATGGATGAAGTCCTAAGTGCTGATTTTCAAAACGGAAAGTGTTCACTGCATAATTTTAACGAAAGGACACGTTAGTCTGCCAGCTTATATAACCGATCAGCAACATGGGGAGTTTCCAGTATCAGTTCGGTAATCGCACTTGTGGCGTTGGTCCCCTGAACACACGGAAAACCGAGTTTTCCATTGTGGCTGTCATTGAAACGTGAAAATTTCAGTGATTGATCCTTCGAATTCTAAGATAAACGAAACATTTCGTTACCAGTGGATATAAACTGAAAATCACTGCTGTCACTGTGACGATTAATACCTAGCAATGGATTTAATTTGGCTTTCCGAACTGTATAACTAATCCACTGGCGCATTTTTCACAACATAAACTAGAGCCCGATGTAAAGAAAATCGGCAAATTAGTAGTTTGGTTATCATTAGGATTAGATAGAATTTTCATAAGTTCGCTTCAGTCGTTACTGTGGCGTTACTTGGATGTTGGGACGATTCTTGGTAGTCGAGTAAGAAATCAGCTGTGAATCATTACCACTTTCGCAAACATCTATAACCCGGTGCCTATGTTAGTATTGAGGATCCAGGAACACAGATTTACGACAACTAAGATATCTGAGATAAAAGTTTCCATTCAAATTAAAAAAAAGACCTATATTTGCAATCAAACACTTTTTGAATGTTGTTTAGTCAGGTTTAAAGACGAGCCATAATAGGTAATGCATAACTATGCGCGTGCTTAAAAGTTCCACCCATAGTTATATACACATTTGCAAGTTAAATCAGAAAATGTCTACCTGGAAAACGTGTAGCTCGTTAGATGCAGGTTCATTTTTGTCGAATGAATGTGCATCAATTCGGAACATCAACAAATTGTTGTTAGTTGTCTTAACATTGTCATTTCGGTAGCGTGGAGCACGAATAATGCGCACGGGGAACCATTCAGCTTCTTGCTGTAAAAGAATAAAAGATTGGGCGAATCACAAGTTACTGCAAATACGAGACTGGCAAAATTCAAGAACTAACCATACACATCCTTTAAAATGAGTAGGATTATTTCTGCTTTTCCAGGAAGTAAGACATCCATAGAATTTCACGTGTTTAGCGGAGAGAAAAGATACCGGATGAGTCAAGTGAAGCGGTAAAATTGCATTTCTTCACTGGTTCAATCATTTTCACCGGCGTTTTTTGCCAAAAACACCATTTCCTACCACATCACTCTCCCTGCAGCTGACATCATTGGCACCAAGCAGACGCGGTTTTCCTTCGAGTTGATTGCCCTTAGAAGAAACATTTATAAAATGCCAAAAGGAGATGAATAAACAATGCAGACCAACTGTCAGCAGCCGTAATTTTTCGGGAGATTCAAGTGAAAATATTGGAGACTAATGCGTCTGAAGTGAGATTCAAAATCGCACTTTCGCAGCAGTTTGCTGTGTCCAAAATGAATCTTCCGTTACCCTCCCTTTGGATTATTGGTTTCGATATCTAGTTAGCTGTCTTTGGTGTCTTCGATTTCTGTCCTCTTTTTCACACACGATTCTCAAAACGCAATACTGCAATGGTTGATCAAATTCAACGTCACGTTTCAAGGGATTCTTTTGGCGTTTGGTCACCAGTGTTCATATTGAGGTTAACATTTTGATAGAACGATTACAACTGGCTGGGAACACAGAATTTCTCGATTTTAGTTCCCTGGAAAGCAGTGCCATCATTCCGTTGTTATTGATTGCAGCGTCTGGATGGCCGATACCAGTCAGATGAGATTTGGCTTTGAGCGATACCACAACACGCAAGCAGTTTTTATGCTTGAAAACCCTTAGTTTTACCACTTCACAGTTGCTTTCAGACATTAACACATTGAAGTGAGAAGTCACCGACCGATTCGGTTAGGATAGGATACTCCTAGCTTGGAACAGGTTTCGACGATGACTGACCAACGTTTCCACTTATTTGAGCCATAATTAATCTCTGAAAAAAGGGGCAAAGTAGACACAAATGTCGTCTGAAAACTTGAAAGGCCTGCACGCTTCACTAGTGTTTGTGGGTATGCCACTCGGTGGTTGCGTTCATTCGCTTTTGAGAGCTTCAATAGTGAAATCATTCGGGAACATTAATCATTTATTCTAACACATCAAGCTCTTCAAGGGCACTTTCTATGAGATGTCCTTAACAATGGCTAATTATTATGCATCCTTTCCTGATGTGACTCCAGTGTGACACGGAGCATTACCATTCAATGTGACTCTGGTGTGACGGTCTCATTGGTGATATTCACCGACGATGGAAATCCGTACAAATCCGTATATAATCCATATATATAATATGTATGTACACAATAACTTACAAGCTGATAGGTCAGCATAAAACCACCTAGATGGCAATTTGTCATAATATTAAACCTTCATTGTTGCTAGCTGAGAAGTCTTGCTCATGTGTATTACTTTTTTCCGCCTGGCATACCTGATCATTTGCATCCACCAGATAACAGAGGGGGGATGCATCCACGGTTAACAACTGGGCATCCGAGTTGTTTTCGTCTTACGTTTGATTTCATTGATCAGAGTAATGAGCAAATCTTGGTTAGTGTGCTTATGATTAGCTTACGGCTGACCTGCAACTCATTCTATCAACGCGACCCTCAAGATGAATTTAGCCAAGAAAAGACATTGCTTTGCTAGCACAGGGATCTATGAAAGAATTTCCTAATGAACTTGATATCTGCGAAAAGAATCTTATGAGCTCTAATTGTCGACGTCGAATAAGGGCTTCTTTGTTTATGTTGCCGATGGAACCTGGCAAGTGTGGAACGCGGAGTAAGACAGCCGCGAACTCTGACCACTTGTTTTTCAAATTCGCTAATGAAAACCCATAAATCGGTCATTCTCACGTTACCATACGCAAAATTTCGATTGTCCAACTCGTATAGAAAGACCAGAGGGATTCAATATTTACTATTAATCAACAGAGTGACCTTAGTTTTATTCTAATCAGACAAACAAGCTAGATCGGGTTAGTTTCGTCCTTAATCAAGATGCTCAATAGAGAGAACTTGGTACGCAAGGTGTGATAACTAACGTCTTGATGCTTCGGTTTTCCAAAATTCAAGCAAGCGGAACGCTATACTCCAAGTTTATTCACTCATGAGCGAGACAGAGGACACCAGTGCAGGTCTGTGAGAATAACTTGTTGCCCTTTAACGTGAGTAGATTCGGTCATGAAGAGTTTCGATTCAGAGAAGTCTAAAGGGAGACAGTTTGAAAAAATGTCCAGTGTTTTCTTCCATGTAAACAAGAATGTGAAATTGTATTCGCTTGAACTGCTAGTAAACACTTAATTCTGTTGGAAGCCGCGATATTTCTTTTGCGTCCATCACAGTCATTGAGCTTTTGAAATTCTAGATCTCGAATCGTCCGCTCTTGCGCGGTGTGTACCCAACCTGCCTCTTTGATAGCCTGAATTCCTGACAAACACAAGACAACCCAACGCGTCTGCTGAACTACTTTGAAGTTAAGGCTATTATGTGAGATGCTAACGAAACTTAAATTTCACGGATTTGCATTCCTAGTTGAGCTTTCGACATTTTGCACATGGTAACATTATCACGCGGAGCCATAGGTTTTGCTAGCCAATCTGCGCACAACAAACATGCGAGGTCTTCATCGATGGCTTTTTGTTGTGAGTCACCAGCTCACGGCTTTCATGATACGCTTGGCCATTGGACATTTCCACAAAAACAGGGAAATAAGATACCTGAGTGAGCAAACATTTTCGTCCAAACTTGTGCAAGGCCCTGTGCTGCCATTTAGTAGTTGTGTCACGCTGGATTCGGCTGGTTAGGTTTTCCATATTCAACCTTCCAAATCAAAGCATTTGCACCTCTCAAAACAGCATTATCCGGGTGTACTAAAGAATAATTTTTAACGGGCAGTTAATCCTATTTCTTTGCGTACAATATTCTTTTTCTGTTTTACCCTGGATACTCTACCTCATTGTGTTCTGCGGGTATCTAAAAGAACTCACGTAGTTCATCCAAGGATCGAGGAGGCTCAGGATGGTCTCACCGCGATCTTTGCGAATTACCATACGGTAGTTGTGAACGAAAACCGTCTCGTTCATTTCCATCAGCTCCATTGCTTGAGTCATCCCCGGCGGTGGATTGATTGGGTCACTAGTAAAAGTTTTCAGGTGCTGTACCTCGTACGATGGTGGACCATCCAAATGAAGCCGGTCCATACCACTGCTGAAAAATGTGAATTCCAGTTTGATGGCACAGGTTAGATACGCGGGAATCTTCTGGTATAAAACAACCTCAAGCACAAAGGATTAATAAGTTAGCACAAAATCTGCGACGTTTCGGTGTTTCTACCACTCTGTAAATGTGAACATTAATAATAAAGAAAACAATATGAATGAACTTGATTGCGACCACACCGGAGAAGAAATGGTGCAAAATAGGTTGTCGTCGTTTTGATGAATCACACCGCCGTAATCTTAATATTCTAACAAAAGCTCGGAGACACTGAGATGTAAAGGCATCAGCTACTGATAACACGGAACGAAAAATTCGAAGGTCTTTAAGGCGTTTCGTTGATTAGCTGAAACAGTGAATGCAATAGCTGATAAAGAATCCACTCTGGTCTAGTCCTGCTCGATTCCACAGTCAGATATCTTCCTCGGGTTGGGCCATTGGTAAACATATATGCAGCTATGTCGCTCAATCCAATGTAAAAGTAGTCAATGATATTTTAGCTTCCGCTGATAAGTAATTCTTTTCACAGAATTATTCATCGTATGACATCAGTGCTCAGCTGATCATTGAGAAACCGTAGGAACGGCATACAACTGTTTCATCCTTGTTGTGATTTATGTGGCAACGTTTTGTGGTGAAGTTCAACAGACCGGCCCATTACCACAACTGACCTAGTAGGACCTTAGGCAGTTCTATGCCGTTCCAAGTTTCAGGGTTACGGTCACCCCCCAACCCCATGTAGTGAAACCTAGTGGGTATGGGACATGTTCTTCACGGTACACTCATTCTTCAAGCATGTTGCATAAAAGCTTCCGAGTAGCGTAATGGCTAAGGCATTCTATTCACAATCGTTCATCCCGGGAGCGGCAGATATACATTGCTGATGATTCACAGCCGAAATGAAACAACTGTACGTTTATTCTATGGTCTATTACTGGATAGATGAGTATCGATGTCACGTGATGAGTAGTTTCGTGGACATCACTTCCTACTGCTGACACATCACAAAACACTTTATTGAGTTTTCAATCAACTTAATAAAATACAGTAGGACCTTTGGGCTACACACATCCGAGGGAACATGACAGCAGTCTAGCCTTGCTAGTTATTCTGTTGTCTAGACGTACGGATGGGACGACACCAAATACAGTTAATCGTAAAACCACTTGAAGTGGGAACTACACTCGGTTCTTCAAATCTGCGCCAGTTGTCTAGGAACCGAGCCCCGTAAAAGCACTATGCTACAGGACCCGAACTATCTGCGGCAAGATCAAGAAGTTCCTAATCGACAAGTTCAAGACAAACGGATATCCTGATAAGTTTACCGGGATTCACAAACAAGAACGACCTAGAGCAAATCCAGTCCACGTAGTGGAGAAAGACCGAGTCACAATAACGATACCACTCGAAGATGATAATCTATTCAGTCGAATTAGTCGAAAATTTATGTTAACTAAGGCGTGCTTCCTTAACCGCTGAGTTTGCACACAAATAAGCGGAAGAATCTTCACAGGCGATTGTTTAATGTGTCAATCTAAGCGCTTGTCGTATAATTTACCAAATCACTTGGAGCTGTGGGGATACTTACATAGGCATAGCGGATCGACGCCATGGTCAAAAAAGAGGCAGCATGTGCTCAAGAGATTAGTGAAACTAGTCTTGGTAAAGGGTAATCGTAATAACCTAAACGTCGTCAAAATACAAACTATTCCGCCTACTGTGTATTACACTTACCACTGACTCATACTTCGCCCGAACGGAAAACGAGCACGAGAAATCTGACCTCTCGATCGCGAAGCATCGTAAAACCATTGGTCATTAGGATGATACCGGCCGAGGGTTTCAAGTGATTTTGCGAAATTTTAACCTGAGACTGTTAGCCTCCTTTGAGGATTTATGGATCAAGCGATTAAAGCCACCAGTACGTCCGCAAGAACTGTCAACCCACGATGTTCTCATGCTCTGGCATTGGTAATTGCTTTCAAGCAACATTTTCTTGAGTTAGTCTACACACTTCGGTTTGTACCGTGTTGGTCCTGGTCTCAATCAAACGTTAGTCAACGTGTTTTAGGTGAGAAATTACGATGATTAGAAGAAGTTTCACAATAATCACACAGAGCTCACTGAGAAACGTCAGTGTGACGAAGTTTGTAGGTACGCCAGTACATCACAATAAACATGATTTGCTAGAAAAGAGAGGGAGAGGATAGGTTGCAGTTCTGATAACTCACTAATATATATATGTACATATGGATGTGTGTGTGTAACCCATGGAGGTGGGAATTATGAGTGATCCGGGTCTGTAAGGGATTCAAGAGATTTTCTAGGTGGTAAGTGGGCCACGGAAGCTTCAGTGTTTGTGCGTATTGCTTTTGGGCACACAACCGAGGAGGGTAGAGTCGAATTCTTACAGCCTGAGCCGTGGATAAAACCGTTGACTTCACCAGCCTTGATAACTTACTCCGGACTTTGTGGATTATTCTGATCGCTTCGGATGCATTTACTAAGTGGTTAGAATCAACCAAATGTGAACACATGGCAATCTGACAATTTTGATCGCTCCTGTGTTTAACCAAGCTGGATGGTGTTCACGAACCCGTTCAGAAGGGAGTGTGGATGTACGGCCAATGCACGCTGCCCCACAGAAGCAGTTGAATGAGTATGTACAGAATGAGGCCATGGTATCCGGCCCATTCTCTTTTAGGACTGATTGTATGAAGAGCATTTGTGCAAACATAATTTGCAGTTTTGCTGCATGGAACGTCTTATCGACAGCTCTGGACAATTAGTGATAGATGATGTCCGCTGGAGTGTCACCCTTAAAGGGCAAACTGATGTACATGGCTTTCTTTTCAACAGCTGTTTTCTCAAGTCATTCTTCAGTCTCTCCGATTGTTTTGTCAATGAAATCTCCAGGATAGCCGTCCTGCAAAAACCCAGTAGGGAACAAGCCCATCCTATATTAAATTTGATGTCAAAAAGATGGGGTAGCAATGGGAACGTCTTTGGAGCCCCTTTTCGCTTACGTCTTTATGGCCAAAATTAAAGTACATTATTATAGCCAGTGATTAAACAGCTTGCAGTCTACAAACATTATGCCGACGATAGCAGTTGCATGGTAGACGATAGTGCCGATATCATGCACGTTGCACATACTCAAGAAGACCCACCAAAATGTCCGATTCAAGCTTGTAAAAGAAGAAAACGACAGGATAGCATACTTGGATGTTTTTCCTAAGCCGTCGGGTGGATGGCTCCGCATGGTGATCCGCAAACAGAACAGCCACTTGGAACGGCCAGTATATTCACTTCAGCAGTTTCATGGCGCTTAAATTAAAACGAAACCTAATACAGATTTTGGTCAATAAAGCCCGAAAACTCCGCAATGACCTTAGAAGACTGACATTCGACCTGAGAAGTTTGATCTGTTCAGTTGTGTGCTGTTGCATTTATTTCGCGTATGCGAGCATTGTATGATTCAGTTCTGTAGACAGAACCGGACAAATAGATCAGGTTTGTGATTATGGGTTTGTGTGACTTGAATTCCGACTCTTTCAGTTAACTGAATTGCCTACTTCTAATCCGAAAGTGGGGGTAGACCTCAGGGGGTATTGGGAGCCTTAAAAATATGGCAATAACGAGGATGAAGCCAACAGTTCAGGTCAGATATGTGTATTATTCATTGTTCATTATTAAAAGCTCAGATATCGAATAGACATAAAAATAATCAGCAAAATATTCAAAGACATCAACTTTCTCTTGGAACCAGGGAAAGACGGAGAGTCGGCATTTCTGGACGTCTTGGTTAAAGCAACGCCAACGGCACACGAGACAGCAGTACATCGCAAATGTTAAGCCGTCATAGCAACCTGCCAAACAATCATGCGCCTGAAACTTATCCATTAGAGCCCAAACCTACTAGAACAAAAAAGGCCCAGAAATCGAAAACAAACCTATCTGTTCAAAATGTTTGAGAAAAACGGACACCCAACGAAACGGACAAGGAAACGAACAGAAGGGAACAGTGAAACAGAAGGATCGTTCTCCCATTTATCAAAAATCTATCTGAATTAAGAGCAAGAATGCTCCAACTTCCCAGTTGCTCATAGGCCGTCCCAAACTTTGTGAGAACTTATATAAGCATCAGAATAGAGAATGAAAACGTCGGGAAGAACAAACATCGAATGCAAAGTTAATTTCACGGACTGCAGCAAGTGGTATATAGGTCAAACTGGGAGAAAAGCAACTAATCGAATGTACGAGCATAAACTACCTACAAGAAGACACGACCCACTCCCTTTCATTTCTGTCCACGAAGGCCGAGAAGAATACTCAGCCTGGATAACTTTGATATTCTGGATCAAGCAAATGCCAGGCACGCGAGGGAGTTAATAGAAGACTGGTATTCTTCAAATAATCCAGCCAACAGACATAAGTCGGATCACATGTACCTTCTAACGATAAACAGGCAATTCAGCTAACTTAGAGAGCCGGAATTCAAGTCGTGCAAACCCATAATCGCAAACCTGATCATTTTGTCCAGGTCTGTCTACAGAACTGAATCATACAATGCTCGCATACTCGAGATAAAAACAACGGCACACACCTGAACGGATCAAAATTCTCAGGTCAAATGTCAGTTTTCTAAGGTCAAAGGCCTAACCAACAGCGATCAAGTGGAGAACAGACGCGTGGTTCCCAGATCAAGGTCGTTAAAGAAGTTCAAGACTTAAGACACTGGGAACGGTGTAGGTAGGAGAGAACCAAAATAACAGTGTACATACACCGACTATGTCACCTTGACTGGTCATGAAACTTTTGCGATCTAAAGGCCAAATTCCGCGATCTGGACCCCATGAAAATTCGACGCCGCTGATCTTGACCTTAGGGCCTGTCTACGCGCTCTGGTTCCAGATATGTGGGCCCATAACAACCCATTGTAAGGGTAGTTTGTTTTCATGTAGTCAGGTGCGTAGTTGCTTGCCCCTCTCGCCTATGCACTCGTTAACGCATCCTCATGAACAAAAGGGTGTAGACTACTCCTGATCGCGATAACTCACGCGGTCTTTGCCAAGGTGAATTGCAGTGTCCCGATGGGTTTGTGAGCGATCTCGATAACCAACGGTTTGGGCAGACTCTCTGTAGCCTCTGACGTCTCCCGTATGTACAGCAGTGTGATAATCTTTTTGAATTGTTCGCCTTCTCGGTGATCCCAGCACAAGAGTGGATGAAGTTCTTTTGGTATCTACAGTTCTGTTGTTCCGTATTGTGCGCTCGCTCGGTGGAATAGGATGAGCCCGCAGCTTCTCAGGTGGCATTTTGGGTGGCTGCTGCAGTAACAACACAGAGTGGGTTGATGTCGGTTTTCGGTAGATTGTCTTCCAATGCAACGGTCGGCTTGTCCCGTGATCCGAACGGCTCTATCTTTTCACATCCTTCTTCCCTTGTGAATTTAATCTTGGGTACTAGTGTGTTTAGCTGCGTGTGGAATTCGTCCAGTTTGGATTTTTCGAGCACAACAAATATGTTGTCCACTTATCTGATCCACGACCGAGGCCGGAGGGTTTCGAAGGCTTTGGGTTCGAACTGTTTCATGGCGGCATCTGCTAGCAGACTCGAGAGCAATGATGCCTTCGGTGTGTCCCTCATTTATCTGTCGAAACTGTAGATACGCTTCTAAGCTTAAGTCTACCAGATTCGTTATGACGTTTATTGGCGTCATCGTCATTTCAGTGAGACTAGGATCGTTCTGTTTTAGGTGTTAGATCCCTTCTAATGCCACCTCTGTTGGGATGTTCGTGGAAAACGATGTAACACTAAAAAACCATTATTACTTATGTGTTCAGTTTGAGGTTTTTGATCTGTTTGAGAAAAGTGGCGGAGCTTCCACTATTTTTGTCGTCTTCTGGCAGGGATAAATTTAGGAGACGGAAAAGATATTCGGCTAAGTGGTAAGTTGGAGACGTTGTCGAAACGATAACTAGCCGCAGCGGGACTTGCTACTTATTTACCTTAGAGAGTCCGTAGATTCTTGGAACTGGTCGTTCTATGGGTTTGATTCGTTTGTATAGTTCTTCTATGATCATGGCCTTCTTGAGTCCTATTAGGGTTTTCGAAATTTTGGGTCCTAGGTGTTTTGCATGGTTTCTTGTGATTGGATGATAAGTCCTTTAGGCACTGAGTAACTGTTGCATTTTTTTCGTGTAGTCAGAGTCATCCAGTATCACGATACACACATATATATATATGCACAGATAACGATATATATATATATATGCATATTCTTTCGCAGTGCTTCCACAGCTTTCCACTACTTGTCTGGATTAGTATGCATGTCTGTGCTGTATGATTTGTTGAAAGACTTAGGTCTGCAGTTGTTGGCAAACATTTTCTATTAAAAGGCTCCCTCCGATTTCGGTTTCGACTGAGGCGACCAAGTTGGTTGTCTTGACATTAGTGCAGTTAAATTCCAAGCCTCTCGGTAGGACGGATTTCTTTGTTGACAGCAGTTGGTGCTTTGATAAGTTGTGGATTGGGTCAGTGTATTCATATTCCATCAGTTTTTGACACAGACTTCCATTTTAGTCTTTATTTTGATATAGATTGGTTTGTGCTGGATATCGTCGTTGTGGCATTTCTTTATTCTTGTCGTCCAAATGTCATTGAAGGTTTTCGAGGTTTCTGTCTCCAGTCGGTTTAGCTGAATTTCTTAAGTGGACGTTTTTTGGACGCGCTTGTTTGATAGGTTCACGTGCTGTCGTTTGTAATATGAACTTGCAGTTTTTCTTCCCTTTTCCTATCACACAGTTGGATTGGGTTTAATTTATCATAAGGCGTCCTAGTATGGATTGAAAAGTCACCATAAATATTTTACAAAGCAGTGTCCCCCATCTAATTTTTTCTCAAGATATATATACGTATATATTTATTTATAACAGTGGACTATGTCAAAACAGTATCACATATTCTGATGTATTAATAACTTTGAAAATCGATGCAGTTAGTAACTTACACTTATAGTTTCGTGAGACCACTGTCACTGGGCTTGAAGTTTGGATTAACTCCTGAATGTCAAACTCTGCGATCACTTAACAGTTATACGTTTGTTTCCAAATGTAGAACGATATTTTCTCACTGAATTTTAGAACTTGAACCCGACTACTGTGAGGAACTGCCGTCTGATTTGGACATTTTTCTTTGTTGATTTGCAGCATTCTTATGACTTGAAGTAGAGAGGGCTAAATTCAAAACCACTAGGCCCAAAACACGGGGAAAGGGGGCACTGGCAATCATAGTCGTGGAACTTGGAGTTTCTTGAATCCACACAAGTTCCAAAAATGTTGGCTACCTTCCGTTTACCATCAAAATACAACCGAATGACTTACGTCCCCCTTTTGACCACCGCTGGTCAATGAGTTTTCCGCTTTTTATTATTTAGTGTTTCGCGTGTTTCGATGATCCCAAGGCCAGAATAGCTGTCCGCTGTTTTCTTGTTACCTGTTTCGATATGGAAATACGTTCTGTCAACCAGTGTGACCATTTCCGGTCTGAAAGTGTCACCGCAACTGCAGGTGAACTGATATACCCGATGTGAAACAATGCATCGACCTACCGGAACAGTCTGCTGGGTAGTTGACAGGATGTGAAGCTCTGCAGCTGGGAATACACGGTGTATCGTTGAACTGAGTTTGTGCTCTACATCATTAAAAATCCGGTCAGACTTTCAATTCAGTATAAAGCCAACTCTTTTTATTGATTGTGTAAAATATTGCTAGTCGAACTCCAAAAGCGGCCCGCTTCTTGCAAACAAAATACTTAATGGAGTAGATCAGTCACGTATCCAGGTTAATTTATATCGTGGAAACGGTAACTTATTACACAAATTGTCTCTTGCGGAAGCTAAACATCCGGTATTTAATTAAAACATAATTGCTTACTGTAACATTTACGTCCCTTTTCATAAATAGTCTTGAATATTTAGCATCGCGCACGAAAAATGCAAAAAGAGCACCGTTTTCGGACCTCTGGCTTTTTCGGATTGTTGACTGGACTTCCACAGCTAATCAGCAACAACGATACTAGCTTTTTACAGCATACAGAAGTCGCTAGAAACGCTTACTAGGGAAAACACATTCTTCCAAAATTCTCCTATTATTACCATTTTTAAAGTGTGCACACTGCTCCGAATTCTGCTTCCTGCAATGCACTGGGGAATGTGTAAATTCTAGTGCACTTCGACGGCTTCAGCTAACCCAATTGCAAATTTCAGGAGCACATTTAGAGTGCGGTGAACTAATCAATGAGAATCCGATGCATTCTTTCATCTTTATCTGGCATACTTTATGTGAACACTCCAGGTCAGTACTGGTTCGTATATGTGGAAGAGAGTGCAATCATTGTTAGATCGATCAAGCACAGAACGTTGGTGCGTGAAAATTTAGAGATGGAGTGCACATATTCCAACATTCAGATTTGCAATTCTGACAACAATGACAAAACTGTGTTCCCTGGTAACAATGTGATTGTACTACAAAAAAATGAACAATTCACTGCAATATGAATTCCAAGAGGAGAATATACTGTGGAATAAAACTAGTTTGTCATGAAACGTTTTGCCTATTCTATTTCGGACAGAACGGGCAAACAACAATTGACATTGTGCATTTACGTATATATATATATTTATATATATATATATACCTATGCATATGCTGGGGCATTCTGACCCCGTTCCTAAGGCTGGATCAGCCCAATTGGCGAAGAATTATGAACGAATCACAGTTGTGGTTCTTCTGTGAACTCTTCGATGAAGGGCTTGCGTGCACACTCCTGACGCCAGAAGTTCAATTCTGATAAGACATATATATATAATATATAATATATATATTAATATATATAATATATACAATATATATATAATACATATATATACGTGCTTGATGTTAGGGACAGATTACCTTGGCAGAAGACAGTTCAGGTAGGCTAAGTGTCATATATCTGGCATAGTGGAAGCTGTAGCATTTCGCCTAATTAACTGCACTTCTACTCTCAAACGTATTTGTTTTTTACTAAACGCATTCCCTGGCCCAACCCTCATTGGAAACCAGACATTAGCTTAGAAGACAATTGATAAAAGCGTTCACACTAGGTATGAGTTTATTCAAATGTCACGAATGCTGTCATCTCTAATCCACTTCTCGTCCTTTTTATCCAACTGAAGTCATCCGCCAAAATTTGTGTGATAAACTGTAATATAGGGGTGTGATTACAGATAAGTGAGCAGGATCTCGACCGTCAACTTGCTTTTTCTCAATGTTACAGCTGCTTGGGGGGCTGAATGTTAACAAACCGGCACTTCTTAATGCTGTTAATTGTGTGGAACTGTACCTTGAAACTGAATAAATTTGAAATTACGATGTTGTTGGTTCTCTAAGTAGGAGAGATCGAAATCAGTAGATTTGCTACATCACATTGATTTTATCACCTAGAATACAATCTAATGGTTCGTCAGTGGATTTTTGACATTTTGCCGAATTTATAAAAAATTGAACTCAACTGATCATGAAAAAATTCGATGATTGTACTTCAAGCCGACTGGTAAGCTTAAATGGGAACAATTCGCGATGACTTTAAATACCTACCGTAGCGTATTGAAGCTTTGCGAGGTTGAATAATTCGATCGAGCCATGTTTTCCAACGAACAAACAGAAAGCTAAGGAGCAAAAGCCAAACTTGGCCAGGCTGGTTATTCAGTTTCGACGCTGTACAGATGGCGGACGTCAGAACCAGGTAAATCGCACTTGCAAGAATATTCCAGTAGGGTCGGCTGTACCATTTTTATGCGGATTTTGCTATCAATTAAATTTGAATTCGGTAGCTGCGGTCAGGCTGTGAATGTGTGTGCTGGCATATCTTCACGTGCCTGAATGAAAGCGCACAGAACGGTTGATTGCTTTGGTTGTGAGGCCTAAGATTATGGTAGCATTGTGGTAACAGTTCTCATTGGGTGTGCTTGTACAGAGCTCACTTGTCCGTCAGCACTCATGCACGTGGGTATGTAAATACATACACTGTGGTGCCCTTCTATTTTATGAGCACAAAGAGTAGCTATTTGGACGTGAAGATTAGCACTAAAACGTATTGTCTGGAGTACCAACGCACTTCTACGATGCAAGTGGGACTCCGTGAAGCACTGTTGGGGAAAGGACAAATTATCTGGGTGGAGTGCAAGGGGTCCAAGCCTTATCTATCTAAGATAACTCATGTTCTCCAGTTTAGTTAGCAAGCATTACCTCAGGCGTAAGAGTTCTCACTTTCAGTGTTCACTATCGAAAGGTGGATCTGATACGAAAATATCCGTTCTGATCATTCGCTTGTTGGAGGGGCTCACCACGTGTATTGATAGCACCCTTTTATTCTGTCTATATCTGTGACAACTAACAAAACTCTTGGTAGAAACAAAACATTTTCTGGAGTTTAGAGTACAATTGCTAAACAAATACCAGAGGAGAAAAACATCAAACGGCCTGAAGTACACTAGAAAATTTTCTTTTTAATGCAGTTCACAAAAAGCGGACGCATGTATACTGCGTATTGCGAATGCGCATTTCAACGGGTATATATAAATGATAGTAGTAGAAGATTGAATGTTCTTATGAAATAATTCACCATGTGACATCATTGCTCAACTCACCATAAAGAAACTATGGAAGCACTGTACAGCTGTTTCATCCTTGCTAGGAATCATCAGCAGTACATGTAGACCGCACCCGAACTGGGAAGCGAACCCGGAACAAACGGTTCTGAGTCGAACGCCTTAGCCATTACGCTACCTGGCAGGCTGTGAACGGTTTGTTGAACTTCACCACATGATGTTGCACCTATCCGCCACTGAATTGCACGGTTACTGTCCGCTAGCTCAAGGCAATATATATATATGCATATATATATATATATATATATATATATATATATATATATATATAGGCATCAGATATGTTAGACTTCGTGGGGAAGACCTGTATCATTCTCGAATACTGCCAGTGGTCCTGAGACCATGTAGTATGCACTGGGAAAGCGGTCTTTGGAGGGGTTCCCTGACCGACCTGGAAAGTACAGAAACAGAAAAACCCACGTGAACCGACGCTGAATAAACGCAACAAACAGCACCAACAATTGCACAGTGGAATCAACAAGACGATTTACATCATGCACAATGCAACCGCTTATTCCATAACCTTGTAATCGTTGGTCTTAGCTAAGTATTTGGTTTCCTTGAGGTCCCAGTCATTGAGCTTGACGTTCAGATTGCAATGCCGATGTCATTTCGGTTTGCGAGACAACTTATGGGATTTAAATTCCCCGCCTAAAGAGCGGAACTTCATTGACCAATTCACTGATTAACTGCCATGCTACTGAGGATTAATTGCGTGCCCGCAATTTAAATAGAAGTAGGGTAAAATGCAACTGTGCCTCCTAATTGGAAAACAGTGTGTGGACGAACGAAACCACAAATTATCATCCCAATACCCAGTCACTTTAAAGTAAGAATCTCAAAATCATGGCAGAATGTAATCAGTGGAAATATCAACCTAAGAGGAAGCGGATTTTCCAGCAATGACCTGGTAGTTCAGACTGATGTTGTGATCTGTTGCAACTTACATTAAATTCGTCCGAATATTTACCACAGACTGCACCACTTTACGGATCAATCACTTATGTGTGCTGTCCGGTATTCAATAAACTATTCCAAGGTTTTATCGGTCATTTCAGCTTAAAACAGATGTAAAAATAGGAAGCAGAATAATGAAGGGCTCGCAGTGGTGACCAAGATGCCCACATAGTGGTGTTTTAAAATGAAGACTGCTGGTTCGAGCAAATGATCACCTTAAGTTAATCGTAGTCCGCTGACTGAGAACAACATACCACGGTGCGTCATTGAAACACGAAGTACAAATATGGAAGTAAAGGGTCATAGAAAATGACTACTTTTAATCTGTAACAACTCCAACATTCTATTAACTCAAATATTAGTGTCTGATCTTGAACTTAACACATTGCACTCAGTAGAGAGAGAGGGATACTAATGAACAATGTCACACGAATTCTGCGCGCTGATCACAAAATTTTCTTCCTAGAACGAAGATCAGCTGTGCGAATGCTCACAATTTTTAAGTCCACGTTGTGATTTTCAGCTGCATAACGCAGAAACGAAGATTTTTTGCGGGCATGCACGCGCATACAGGGATCTAAGGGTGAACAAGCCAGGTCGACCATAGGTGTTCATGGTCCGATTCATATTATCTGCGGCCATTTCTTCATTTGGCAGTCTTCAGTTGGCTGAGGACAGTTGATCTTAATATTCCATGATGTCGCATACTTATTATGGGGTGAAGCGAATCATTTCGTTAACTACATAATTCCAAAGAACGCGGAGGGAAATAACTGATGTATCCCCAAAACCTTGTGCATTCAGCCTACAAACCGCTGCATGGAAATCAAAATCCCTGATCATGCATTTGGCTAAGGCTACTGCTTTATAATCCGTGCATTCAAGCACCCAGCCAGCCGGCCACGAAATGCGCTTGGGATAGCATCCCGCGGGCCAGCGAAATAACGTGCACATGCATATATCAGCTACCTCTAGGGAGAGTTGTTAAAAAGACCAAAACAATTCGTTGAAATGTCGTGCAGATCAATTAACCTTCAAGGTGGCTCATCGACCTTCGATTCTGAGGTATTCTTAATTTGTTTCTTTGCATTCGTGTCCCCACTAGTGAGGTCTGATACCATGCGTGGAAATTAAGCTGGCGTCTAAACAGGCACGGCTTTTTTCCTGTTCCCTAACTTTGAATGAATTACAGTGCAATTTGAAAAAGTCAAAAATCTACGCGGACTATTTACAGTACAATGAGAATCAACAACGTTCACTTAAGTTCGGTAACCAGGGGCTAGGCCAAACTTAACCATATGTATAATTGCGTTTTACCTTGAGTAGACTGATTCATATGTACTAATTTCCAACAGTCGTTTCATACCGCAAAATTGAACGGATGACCCTTTGCCGGTTGGTTCATTGAAAACTAGAACTCCTATTTTCGAAAGTGATCATTTCGGTTTCTTTCTGGATAGTTACTTGAAAAAGTATTGAAAACGCTTTGCTGTATGATGGATGACTGGCAATTGACATTGTGAATGTGAGTTTTACTAGTTTTCCGAAAGTGCTCTAAATGGACAAGCAGTTAAAGAAGCTCTACAATGGTCACTGGAATTATCAAACAAAAAGAACCATAAAACAGATACTGAACTTAATTTGATCAACCACACCACATAAATCTTTAACCTGTTTACTGAAATTCTTCTTACCACCAGTTTTTGTCCGTTCCGGTTCCAATTAGTCAGTTCAACTGAGTTTTAACTAAAACTAAAGTACACCAATGCTGGGCGACCGTTAGGCAAAACTGAAACCGAAAATAGGAGTTCTACTTTTCAGTGAACCAGCCGGCAAAGGGTCATCCGTTCAATTTTGCGTTATGAAACGAATGTTGGAAATTACTACATATGAATCAGTCTACTCAAGGTAAAACGCAATTATACACATGGTTAAGTTTGGCCTAGCCGTGGAAGAAAGTTTTCATAGCCCCTGGTTACCGGACTTAAGTGAACGTTGTCGATTCTCATTGTACTGTAAATGGTCCGCATCGATTTTAAGTGTTTCAAAAAGCATCGAATTTGTTCACGGTTGCTCATATAATTTAATTGACTTTATTCCTCATATTTAACAGTCATTCAATCATTTTCATCGGCGGGTTCAAGCGTCACCAGTTAAGATATTTCCTTTCACAAAGAACGCTACGCCATATTCAATGGACGCAAAAAGCGGAGGAAGGCTCTACTGATATATATAGACAGGCATACAAGAAGATAGAAATAGATTTAGAGAGACAGTTAGATATATAAATACAGAGTAGGAAGGATAGATTGACGGAAAGGAGCTGATCGATAGAGAGATATGAGTGCATGGATCGGTAGATGGAGTAATAAATAGACAAACGGACAGACAGATAGATAGATAGATAGATAGATAGATAGAAAGGGGTAGATGGAGAGAGGAATAAATGGACAGATAGATGGATAGATGGACAAGAAGAAAGTAGGTAGACAGGTAGACGGATGGATGGTTAGTTAGATAGAAACGAGCAGTTATATCGACAGTTATAAGTGGATTGATGGGAATATAGATAGATGGTTACAATCGTTGGTAGATGGGAACAAGTGGATAGGTAGATAGTTATTCAGATAAAAGTCAGATGGATTGATGGTTATATATACATATACATATATATACATGCATATATGCATATATATATATACGTACATACATAGAGATAGATTGAAATGAGTGTATAAATAGATAGGTAGTTCGATAGATTGTTTTTTACCGGTTTACTTTTACTTTGGTGTTATGCCAATTTGCGTTGTTCCATTAAAACTACAGTTTCTCCATTATGAAAATATTTCCGACATATAAAAGTAAATCTCAATGTTTTATAGGGATACAGAAACAGAATTCCTTATTACACTACACTGTCTACTGTGCTATTTTGAATAGTACCTAAAGGAATAAGCTTGTTTTTAGTAACTTTAACTGTCGAAATTCCGAGGCTGTGCAGACAAAAAACGATTTCGCAATTATAAATAGAATGACAAGTTCAGCAAATTTTCGCAAACCTTCACTGGTAAATATTTGCAAAATTTGCTTTGAATCGGATTGCACGAGGACAGTTTAGGCAAAAGAAAACATCCATTACAATTGCTGTGGAATCAAAAAATTCTTTTATTCTTATCTTTTCGTGAACAGGGAAAAAGGAGCGGAGAGCAACCAGTCATTTACTATTCATTGAACTCAAATCCAATTCGTGGGTGTATGGACAAACGTGATGGAAATCATCGGACTTTTTACGATCACCTTTAAAATTTCACACAAACTGTCTCATTAGTGAAATAAATAGTCTCTGTTGTTCTATACACCCTGTTCTCGTCGGATTGATTCAAATGAATCAGACAATTAATTTGCTGACTCACAAATACCGTAAAATTGCCATAAAAATCCAGTCGATCATTAGGGACTTTAAAACGGCAGATGACTCTGAGAGTTGCATGACATCAAAAGATCCGAACATGTTACGCGGGAAAATGTTACACTCTGCGTACAAGAAATGTATGCACACCTGGCGTCAGTCAGACATAAAGGGGTTAGATGAGATGGGACCAAAGAATTCCAGCAGTTTCATCTGACAGACAAAGCATGCGGTTCGGATTAAATCCAGCTAATCTCGCTCGTTTAGGCTCATCACAAGGTGAATGTTTGCGAGCGAAAGAAGGACGGATGGGGGTAGTTGTCTTAAAATACAACATCATAGCAAATGTGATAGAGTTGTACATGTCGGGTTGCTATGCCTTCAACAATACAAGAGGGCGGAAAATAAACCAGGCAACTTTCTAAATGATCTGAGGGAGAGCGTTCCAATTCTGGAATTTATTATTTTGTTTTTACGCCACTGTATCTTCACAAACACTGAATCTTGTGTCGGAACCACCGATATTCAATTCAGCCACAAGCTTTCGGTCACGTAAGCCGGGACTCTGAGTGTAGAAACACAAAAAATCTCTCGACTTCTGGGTTTTGTTGAAAACCCAGATTTCGTTTTCTGCAGCAACCTCAGCCAAAGGATTGCAGATCAGCCATGATCTTCTTTCAGATGTCTGCAACCATTCATTTATGTGTCAAATGTAACTTCAACAGTGGAACAGAACAAGATCGGGTGTGCTCGGGTGAATTGTAATTCAGCAGATTTTTGCCTGAATTTGCGAGGTCTGGCAACGTGAGCGGTTAGTAAAATTTTCTTTGATGAATATATGTGGAATCCACGGTGTTGCCACATTATTCTAACATAGGCTCCAACTAGTCATGTAATCCGGAATAAACGACAAGCCATTTTACACATCATTTCTCGGCTGTTTTCCAGTGCACCTTAATAAGTATGGTTGGAATCGTTTAACACCCTGCATTAAGCATGAGAAACAGGAGATTAAAAAGCAGTTGGGGCCTGAAATGAAATATTTTCACTCAGACTCAACCGACGAGGGTCAGCTGAGATAATTACTTGTGCCGCTGAAGATCATCTGCTGGAAGCCAAACCTGGCTCCCCACTTATGCGAAAAACGGCATTCTGTTGTACCCCAGATCATTATTGCTCATGACCCATTGAGAAATTGTGTGGTTCTGTACCACTCGTATATTTCATCACCGCATACAACCGCACAAGTACCTAGGCCATCGGATTTCGGCCACGGGAGTCGTGGAAAGGACAACACTGACCTTCAGAGATTAATTATACCAGTTTTAACAGTTCTCAACAGCCGCGGCCCAACTGATTTTGATGTGTGTTAGGGGTCGCTGTAGATTACTGTGAAGTCAGACTGGAAGTCAGCCGAGTGACTAGCTTCCATCAAGTGGATAACAGAGGAGTTCAACATAGTCCTCCGTACGTAAGTCCATGCGGCGAATATTGTTTGGATGCGTTCTGAAAACTGCCTTGTCGAGTAATGTAAGCAATTAGCACCACAGGTGCATTTGATTTAGTGAATGGTCACTGATTATCTGTCAGTCATCTCTGGCGCCAATGAAGACTGCCCTGCGTAATCAGTCGTACATTTGGTTGCATTTTCGCACGGGGCTTCATTTCAAAGATGGCAAAATCTTGACTGCAGGTAAAAGTTTTCGTGCCCGATTGCAGTGAGCTAGCCAGTTTGAAAATTTCAAACAAATAAATACAGGTGCTCTTAGTGATCATATGTTGAATCACGTCTTATGAATGGTAAACTGAATTAGCCTACCTAATTTTCCGGGCCAAATTTGTATTTCAGCTTCTCAGAGAATTCATCTGCTTAGTAAAACTGCTTTTCCAGGTAGGATTTCAGATGACACTAACGGGACATTAGTTAATTTATGTGACTAGGTCTTCATGATTCTGTAGCACCGCAACTAATAGATTGGTCTACCGATGTGCATTTTCGTCAGGTTGGACGAATGTTTTGCTTTCAAAATATCATCGTTGACAATTAGAATAAGGTCGGCAGCCTAAGCCATCAACGATCAGTCCTATTCCTCGTGTCTATCAAGTGACCACTTTTGAAGGATTTTTATTGCTTGTTTTGGATTGCTCGTAATCAGAAGCATCATCTTACTTTTTCCCCGATAAGATTTATCTATTAATTTAAAAAGCAATGCACCAGACCTCTGCGCTACACAAGCGAAGGTACAGGTTATATAGTTACTCCATCTCAGCTGGGGTGACTTCATTCTAAGTCGTCCGCTTAGTTCGAATGCCAAACTACTGATTTGCAGAACCTGGCTACTCGATCCGCTTGAGTTAAAGCTGAACAAATTTGTCATTGAAATGATTCGTCGAGTAATATTTAAATCCAGCTTACTGTCGACTTCACAGGATCGACTCAAAGCTACGCCATATGTGTAAAAAGAAGTAGTGAATCTTCATATATCCCGAAGTGAAATCGGAACCTCGTGAGACTGGCTGTCAGCACTCGATCCGATTGAATTCCGTTATTTTACTCATTGAACTAAACACGACACGTTTGACTTTCCCATTAAGTGAAAGATGAAACTTTTGGCTTCATACAGGATGTAACAGCTGGCCTTTTTGAACGGTTGTATTCAAAATGGCTTGCATCAGGGACATTCGTCAGTAGAGTTTGGCGTGTTTTCCAGGATTAATGTGTAAGTCTTACGGACCATACTTTTCAATCTGTAACTAAAACTTTTCCCACACACTTTCGAAACCGCGTCAAAATAATGTAGAATTATGTGAAATCTATTCGGAAATGTCTTCCAACCATCTTGTTAGGATCTCTTTTGCTTTACGCCACTGTCGAGATCCATTTTAAGTGGGCACATTTGTGTGCACCCACTGTAAGGTGTACCGATTATCTGTCCATCGTGCTTCAGTATGCGAGCAAATGTATTCTAGAGAAATCTCGCGAAACAGAAATACCGTGAATGACATAATTTTAATAGCACAGCGTTGTTGGTAGATGTAATTTGCCAACGTTTCGACTACCGTGGGTAGCCTTTCTCAAGGCAAGTTTTACAGTCTTTCGAATGTTTGTTTCTGAAAGATGTTAGGGCTGTCCGCATCTCCGAAATCTCAGCTCCGTCGTTCCGACTGATGCATGCGGGGTGGGGGCTTATCGCCAGAGCCTTGGCAAATTGAAGTTCACTGCAGGTTATGAATCCACGTTGGAGTACTTTTGTGTTTTTATAATCTATGTTATGTCCCTCTGCTATGGCGTGCAGAGATGGCTGAATCGCGTTCGTTTTGATAAGGCTGCCTTATCCGAAGGTGTACACTTTTCTTTCCTTCTGTATTCTGTTATCCGTGTCATCAGCTGTCTGCTGGTTTGTCCAATGTATTCTGTTAGGCATTCCTTGCAACTGATTTTGTAGATGCATTTGTCTTGGTCTTACACACCGACCTGATCTTTAGCCTTTGATAAGTGGCGCTTTAAAGTATTATCCACCCGGAAGAAAGATTAAATATCAAAGTCACCGAGGACCTTTCTTATTGCTTCCGAAGAACCCGATCTGTACGGAATTCCGACCGGGGCCGTTTTCTTTTTCTTTTCTTTCTTCCTCTTGGTCGTCGACATGAAAGTTCTCAGTTGTTTTCTCATGAGGCATGGCGGATAGTGACTGCCTTGCAAGATGTCGTCAAGACGTCCTAGCTCTTCTTTACGTTCGGTATCATCACCGCATAGCTTTGAACTCTGCTGGCTAGTGAGTACATAAGTGTCCGTTTTACGCATTGTGGATGAGCTGAATTAAAGTCGAAATACTTTTTAGAATGTGTGGATTTTCTGTGAACGCCATTAGTGAATTTTCGTGAGTCCTTAACTCTCAGCCGGCAATCTAAGAGGCTGATTACTCTACTGATGTCTTATGACTCCATTGTGAACTTGATGGATCTACATTGCTTGTTGAGAGCTTGAAGAAAACTATCTTTTTGTACCTACTTGATGATTACAAATGTATGGTCGACATATCGCACGTACAAGCTTGGCGGGTGAATAAAATTCATTAAGGCTTTTGATTCAGCCGAGTGAAGGAAACTGTTTGCTACAATGAAATATGTTCTTACCTAATTTTGAATATTTGTGGTATCATTCCGGATGGTTTTGAGATGATTCCTACGGAACACCGAAAGCGGTACAGTGTCACAAATTTATCTCTCCAGCTGGAGGAAAATGTTGGAAAAAACAATTTGAGACATCCTTTTCGTAATCTTCGAAATAGAATAACTCTGCAGATTTCTGTAAAAGCAACTACAGGTCGATATTCACGAGGTGCAAATTTCACCTTAACGGCAACGTTTATAGGCAACAATTAAGCTGATATATTAAGAATCCCATAAAATGAATGAAGACGAGTGTCCGAAGTCTGTCAAATTTCCTGCTTGCAAGAATAGAGATAGACCGGTGCGAATGCTGCTTACATAATCTAGACGAGTTTTAGTTTTCTCAAGATTATCAGGACATTGCATCATTCTTTAGTCCAGATGGAAGACGTACGGTGGTTGTAAAAAGTGAAGCATTTCGTGTCTGATGAACGCATTTCAGTCCCGTTAAACTAGGATTGGAAAATAAGAAAGTTAATGTTTTTATCAAAATAATAACGCAGGTGGTGGTTTCTGTTCTGCTTTGTGAACAAATGTGTTAACTTTAGCAGCCATGACAAATCGCTAGTCCTCGAGGAAGAACAAACGTGTTTCATTTCAGTAAATCAATGAGCACTTTGCAGAACTAATAATGTTACTGTGACCTCCAGAGATGATGTAATTATCTTAGTTATTTGATGTTTGAGTGTATCCCGGATCAAACTAGACAGATCGGTTGGAATGGCAAACTTTGTTGCATGCGCCACACTGTATTGGAATTATTATTCTAGATTTCTGTGCCTCAGGGAAGGCCATTAACTCATCCGTTTCGGAGAAGGAACAGATTTTCCGTGGCATCAGAAAGCATGTTGTCTCGTGTTGCATAGATGAATTGGACACAAGGGTCAGGCGTGCCATCGCAAGAATAAATTTAATTCGTTCTACAACCACAATCTCTCAGAATTTATCTGCCAGACAGTGGTAACAAATAAGATGGAAACATTATCTGAAACCCATAAATTTCACATGACAAATGTTTCGAGCCAAAGCACATTACAGTTTTAAGGGAGACAAGTGACGACGGGTAGCCGATGAGTATAATCATAAGAATCACACAGAAACATCCGGTTGAGTACAAACACCTACAACCATGAGAAAAGCAATGTTTAGGCCATTCCTCTTCAAAGGAGGCAGTAGGTATAGCCTACCAGTTAGGCGCAAAGGATGCGTCATCGCACGCATTTTTACCGCTGTCATTCTACTTGGAGCATTGCTGCGACTCACAAAGACTGATCGTCTTTTATTTCCTTTTCATTGCTAGCCTACCAATTTGTTTCGAACTAAGTATGGTGCTATATCAACTGTCCAAATGTTCCAAGGTACACAAACAGATATGATTGAAGATCGGAACCTAAAATTCCACAAATAATGTCATCGTGGCATCTTCAGTCACACAGCACCCTAAGATTCACACTTGGGAAGAGGAGAACCATTAGCTTCTAGACCACTAAACATGCAGTTGTGATGACAGAATTAGCTCGGCAAAACATTCCAGTTACCGTTTTGCGATATGAGATAACGGCCATTCTGGGCCACATCGCAAATCTGATGTCGGCTGTGACATTTCATGTGTGATAAGAAGCAGTTAATGCATCCTACGCGTACTTGGTTCAATTTACTATTCCACCACTACTAAATAGCTTGCACTTATTTTGGTTCGAGTCACAGGAAGAGGATTATTTAGACCAGTCCAACGTATTTTGGTATTGTATAGGTGACAAACGTTACAGGTAGTCTCCCGAGCAAAAGGAAAATAGAGTATACTTTATTCACAATTCTTGGGATTTGGCCGATGCAAAAATGACAATGTGAAAGGTAGACACCAGATGGCTATAAGCAATAAAAATGTTTGAGTCAGTAACAATTGTCGACCGAACACTTGTATTTGCTCAATAGGGTTTAACGACAGACGCGTTGCAAGAATTGCAGGAATCCGATTAACACACTGGAAAATGCCAGTCATAGGATTTCAAGCAAAAGCAAGGAGCACAGCAATGGGGATTTGGACTCCTCACGCCCGGTCCGCAATCTAGTTGACATGGTGGTTACGTCAGTTGTGAGGTGCTATCAGACATCTAGGAAACAGATAGTGCAAATAAACTTCCTGACTTATAAGTACTCGTGCAAGAATAGTAAATCCCTCTGGTAGACTGAGGACAAGGATATTGGTGGTTACCTCTTGATGATGATCCAGGAAAAGGCTATCTATGTTCCTTTTGTGATGTGATAGAGCTTTGCCCCTAATGATCAAGAAATGAATGTTTGACTTGTTTACTTCGAACTAAGATAAAAGAATCCTACCTAAATTCGAACTTCGCGTGTACTTAAAATCGGACTGCTATTGTGTGCTCTAAGGTGCCGAAAAAATTAGCCGCATCAGGCTAGTCTCATATTGTTTCCAGAACAATGTAATTCACAACCAAAGAGCACCTAAACATACTTGATTTCAAGGCTCACATTCAAGCAGTTTGGAAATCCTGATTAAATATCACTATAGTTTAATTTTAAATCCATTTTGTAGTTGAAGTACTGCATATTACAGAATATATGCGGATGCGTTTACAGGAGTTCAGTTGTGAGTGTGAAGATGTTTGAAAGAAAATTATGTCCAATCCAAGATCGGCATAACGTCAACGTTAGGAAGTGAACAAAGTGTCGATAACATTCGCGATTGCTATCGCATAAGCCATTTGTTTTAGGGACCCGGAGACTCCTAGTGATAAAAACTTGGTATGCTTTGAGACTCCCATCTATCGTAATTACAAATAGAATGGCTGGAAAATTGGCAAATCTACCCTAAAATCAAGTCGTTTATCGCCTATCGAAAGCACTTCTAATAAATAATCTTCCATTCCAGTCTTGTACGGTTAGAACAGTTGAGTTGGAATGAAACAAAATCTCACGAAGTGATCAAAACAAATTAAACACGTTTTACAAAGGTCCATAAGCATTGATTGGAAAGTCCTTTGACTAATTCCAAACATCACTAACTGATAATTTTATCACGCGACTTTTTCGCTGAACTTGTCGATGTCGTCGCAGTTGTTTTTTATCGTTGACCTGGGCACTGAATATAACAATCCATTATTGAATATCATTGCAACGAGGAACTGTGTCCCAAAGAAATCGGATTTGGGCATTTCCACTGGTCTTCTTCGGCACACTCACGAGAGAACTAGGGATAGTGAGGACAGTGCATTCTATTGGCTCAGCACATATAACATTTTCGAATTTCTTCTCATTCCGCTTCAGTAATCCTTATTTTCAAGCTACCCAGTTGTTTTACAGGATGTACTACCAATGAAATGAACGTGCATCGATTAACTGAATGTTACTAAAACAAATGAGGACAAACGGCTTATCAAAATATGCAGTCAGGTCTTTAAGAATGAAGATCTATTGAGGGAAAAAAGGATTATTTAAGTTGTATTTGCCAATACGAAACTGCTGCGGTAGATATATGAATACTTGATTCATTAAGGGATATTCATATCTATGCCAGCTTGAAATCTGTAATGACATCAACACCACAAAATCAAATAGTGTTCACAGATTTATGCTTTGTTTGCTATTTTGCTGCTGGGGCTTGCAGGCCAGAGCAGGCTTTTTATTCAACCGTACAATTCTAGTTTTTGAACAACCAAGAGAGCTGATGGATTGTTTCTCCGACCATGCCTCTCTTACGGTCAGTGGAACACCATCACGAGTAATGGGTTCATCGTATAGACGGGCTCAATTGCCACATCGCAAGGCATCTTTAGGCGTCTGTAGGCAGCTTGGAGGTCAAAATCCGTCTACCTTCTCAACACTTCAGTTGCTTATTCTCGATGGCCTGTTCTTTTAATCTGAACACAACATATTCATGGTTAATCAACAATTTCCCGACAGTTCCCCTGTTAGGAACCCGGGGAAGGGTCAGGCACTACGATGTTCCACTTTTGGAATTGGTTCACACTCAGACGGAACTAAAAACTACTTGGGTCCACAGTCCATTACGTTACATATGCATTTTGTCGTGCAAATATTTATCACTCATGAGGGGCCACGTGAGGAGCGGCCTTGAAGGAGAACGGTGACCGAGGAATTTTTCCACTTAGTCGCTTTAATGGATTGTGAATAATGGGAGGCTAACTGCAGTGTAAACAAACTGAAAACAGCAATCTGTTTCTCAACTGACGTTGCCTAAATTCACACAAACGATAACCGACGAACCATTGCATGCAATCAGATAATGGGATATGAGTTACTTTGACCTTACAATCAGGACTGTGCTGCATACCATTTTTAGTCATTTATGAGATGATGCAGTTATAGCCCTGGCATCAATTCTGACGGTTCCGGGCACCCACGCGAATTTTTTCTGAATACATGCTTGCGTTTGTGCGTGTTGCGTTTACCTCCCCTGAGTTTTCTCAGCCAACTGGAAACTACTATTTTGGCCTTCACCAAAGTCACACATTGAATCAATCCGCCACGTAACACACCGAACAAGCGTGTGATTTGTGCAGATTTACGCTGAGAACATAACATTGGACCAGCAAGTCACGACACGTGTATAGACGAATCGTGCAACGAGAGAGCGCGACAGTTCTCGCGATCATATTATTCGCTCGGGCTTAGATCGAATTGCGGATGAATGTTTGTTTAAAAAGCGGTTTGTGACCCCACGGTGTTCCTTTTAATTACCCGGAAAGATGTGCACATTTTGGCCTTACCCCAATTTGAACTCGGTCATATAGGTAGACCTAGAGGTGAACAACATTCCGTCAGTCACTCACACCTTGTTGGTTTGTGTGAGTGGGACGGGATTCGATAGAACACTCGCATTTCAGGTTTCGTATTAGCAGTCTCTTACGATGGACGTGAGCACCATAATAACAAGCACATTGAAAGTTGCCGTACGTGAAAATGGTCATCTTGAGTGAGTCAGTAGCAAAATGAATGAGTTTTCAATGTTTTTAACGTATCCAAGATTTTCTGATTGAAGTTTGATAAGTAACTTTATCATGCCATGCATTCGATTCGAATCTACTTTTAGTCACATTCCAAAAAATAGGTTAATCGATTTTTCATCCTTGAACAGTGAGAACAGATTTCTTCCAAATTTTGCCTGCGACAGAACAATGATTGCTGCATAGGAAACGAATTAGATAACAACACAAGGCTTAAGTCATAGTGAATCAAATTCACCTGAGCACTCACCCAAATCATGCTTTGGTTGATATTCGAAAAAACCTAGAAAACTAACCGTTAGTCAAATCTCGCTGTTTTTCTGACTGTTTTATCTAGATAGTGTTTGGCAATCATCATTTTCTTGCTCGTCAGTGTGCAGTTTATTCTCCTCTGTGCTGCCTATTTAGCCTTGAGGGTACCGAAGATATTCCTGGTTGGAATTTTAACGATTCAAATCGATTTAACGAAATCAGTTAGTACTAATAAGAGTATGATTACCTTCCCCGTCGCCCCGACTGCAGTAGTGACGGAGTTGATGATCGAACCGCTCTTGGATGAGCAACCAAAGGAACCGCGGGAAGGCATGGCCTAAACGAGACTTTGGGAAAACCCGCGGAATGGAATTCTGCGTGCAGTGTCTAGTGGGTTAGAGGAGGGCAAAATACATAGGTAATTCTCATATCATGCCGTTTTCAATGCTCTCTCATGGGATAAAAATATTAAAAAAATTTTTAACGTCAATTTTGCCTTGCAGCTGCCCGTCACCTTGAGGCATGATGGCCACGGATGGTTAGCTTTTTAGGTTTACCTATCTCAGGGGTCAAGAACGGTGTTTGATTTCAGGCAGTCAGCAACAGTTCCAAAATTTCATTGCTTAAGTGAACCCAGACACGGGATAAAAAACAATAACAATAAATGAAGTTGCAGAATAAAGGTAAGTTAATCATTGGCTAATTCTTTTTGCTTGAACAAGTTTCTCTTCACGTCAGGTGGGATAGGAACACTAGAATGCGACTTGAGATTTTGTCAGATCAGAACCTTAGTTTTGCAATTTAACCAAGGAGATGACTAATTTTCTTCTGCGAAGTCTTGGTTCGTGATCTCGTCATGTACATACCTCGCCAAACCACAACAAATGGAGTGTTAACAAGGTGCATTGATTCAGTCAGAAGGAAGTTTTATTTCCAGCCACTAGTTACCACTGGGAGAAGAAACCAGCTATTATCCGTTTCTTCGATTGGCCAGCCGCATTGCGAATTCTATCATACCCAGTGAAGCATTGGTTGTTTGACCGTCAAAATGAGTCACCTCCGGATCAGAACTCTGTGCTCTGGTCTATGGTCCTATTGTTGGTTACGATCTGTTGTTTGTGGGGAAAATACGTTAGTTCGTTAAGCTTCGCCTCAGTGGATTTGGAAGTTTATGTTCCTCGTAGCTCAGTCTGTTGCCTTTCATGAGTCGCGCGTTGTTCGTCTATCGACAAGCCTCAGCCAGCATACACTTTTTCTTCCTGCACAAAGTTTAGGGAGGAATTAATATATACATATATATATATATGTCAAGCTTGCCGTTCAGAACCTATTGCACGATTCATTTAGGTTTTTCCAGACAAAAACAGTTGGAAATCACCTTTCTGGCTCTTCTATTTAAGCAGTAACCAAACACTGGGTTCAAAAACAAAATGAACCTGACTAAGAATGAGCTTACTACTAGTTTCTAAAGACGAATTTTCTCAGTTTTCCGCTAACACGTGTGGACAGTTTTGAGTTTATCACCTCTTGTTCAGTATCCATAATCCTTAATCATGGTCCTTGCAAAATGCTTTGAAGGCCGGAAAGAAGGACATATTTCTGTATAAGTGTATAGGCGCAGATTACACCCCCATGAGTGATAATTGCTACAAAGGTGCAATTTCTTTTAGCGATATAATATTTTTGAAGTTCTCTTGATTTGTTCTCGTTTTAGGGCTAATGACTGTCATTCATCTGGGCATTTGGTTGGTAATTCGTAATCCTTCGGTTTCAGGGTAGACTTAGGAACACTTAACAGTCGATCGGTGTATCCGCAAAGGAACAACTCATAGAATGCAATCCTCTCCGATTGCAAGACTTCCAACTACAAAACATGATTTATCACCGAAAGAATAAAGTAAACAAATTTCTATTCAAGATGCCTCATGAGCACTCATTTCACCGTTAAAATCCTCTGCAGCCGCTATACAGCCGCTATACAGCCGCTATACAGCACTTTCTCCCTTTATAGGAATCATAAGGAGCACATAATTGTCGGGCACGAACCGGGGCACCAACCCATGACAGATGATGTTGAGCTGAAGCCCATAGCCGCTAGCCCCTAATTAGTGAAGCCCAGCATATCATATATTGTCTACCTCTTTCCAGTTTTGGAAGGCCACGGGCCGCTGCGGTACAGTAATCAAAGTCTACGCTAGATGACTTCCCTTTTGATATCTGTAATACGAACATGGAATTCGAACATGACCTACGGGGCCTGTCTGGTTGATCTGTGTGAGTAACAAGAGATTCGACGTTGTGCAGAGTCATCATTTCAGTGGCAGATATTTTCGTGTAATTTCGATTGTTGTGATCAAGGGTCTTGTTGCTGGTCATCCAGGCTGGCCGCTGATTTGAGCTAGCAACTTAATGGGAACAGTGAATGGAATAATAATTGATCCAAGTGGATGGGCTTCCACTCAGCCACTCACCACTGCCTTGCGGGTAGGTTTTTGTTAGAACGAAAGACATTGGTTTGGAATCCTTTTAGCACTACTTCTTAGTGGCTGGACTACCTAGAAGACTTCATGCGAACAATCCTAAAGTAATAGCACAAGCACACTGAATTCCATACTGCACCGAACATTGCACGGGATAATCAGGACCGTGCTGTCCATTGAGTCACCCAAACTGTGTAGTGACAAGTATACCCCTGCTCCGAGTTCTCGCATTGGGTTAAGGCCCGCTGCCTTGCGGGCAAGACTTTTCAGTCAAGAAGTCCGGATAGGGATTCCACAGAAAAGTACTTTCTGGGCATCTACGAAGTACCGATAACCCGAATACCTCAAGCACCCTTTCTGCAGGAAACCTCCTTAATTTCCCTTCTTCCCAGTGCAGGGATCACGTGCGTTGTCATAAAAGACTGCGATTGGATAGCAGCAATCAAGGAAGGGGAAGTTGAGCACTGGAAACAGATCGAAGAAGCTCAGCACTCAGCGTAACTTGCCAAGCAGGACCGCTTGCCAAATAAATCTCAGAAACGATGAATATCCCTTGCTTGAATTGCACTGGAAAATGCTAGCTTATCTTTTATCGGGGACGCAACACAATGAGACGCGTAGACCCCTACGACGCCAACTGACCAAGAGTTCGAGGAAGGAATGGGAGCAGCGGCGAAAAGACTGCGGCTATCGAAAATAGTTGCAACCCGTACTGATTAGGAAGCCGAGGTGAGCGAAGTCATTAAGGAGTCCGATGCCAAACTGATTGACTCTCAGAAGTGTCGCCTGGAACACTGCCAGAACAATTTACGGAGCAGTCTAGTTGTTCTACGGTAGCAGTGGGCCTTCCCCTTATGCGATCAGGGAAGTAGGTTTCATTAAAAGGTATGACACAGCCGGCGCAAATTGACTACCACCATCTTCCTCTAAAGATCGTGACGAGGAGTCAACACAGAAGTCAACAAAACTCTTGGGATCGGTTTGCGAAAGATAAGAGATTTCTTAGGACTGGCGTCAGTTGAGGATTGTGCTGTTGAGAGCCGAAGGTATACGGAGACTTCCGGTGTTTGAAAACCGTTGTGTTCGTAGTATTGGTAGAATATGGTGGGAAACGTTTGTGATCAACTCAGAAATTAGACGTATGGTACTGAGTACTAGGGTTCAATCATTAGAACATGCACTGGATATGAGTAGGTCAAGGTAGTTGGGACATGTGTTTCGCATGCCCAAAGAACGCTGACCTCGTAGTAAGCTGTTGTTCGAGATAGGTAATGGTTGGAGGATGGTTCGGGGTGGCCAGTCTATCACATGGGTAGGTAGAAGGAATGCTTTAACCAATGGACAGGTTCATGTAAGTGTATTTGGATTAGGGGTTGGGGGTCCACGAGAACCTCTGAAGAAAGGGTTGGAGATTGAGTGATGCGGCTCAGTGTGGCGGCCAATAGCGTTCTTGCATTCGAAACCTTTATTCCGTATAGTCCTTCAGTCCACTTCTCCGCAGCTGATGCTTCAGTATTCCCCGTTCTACTTCTGATTGAGCAGATGTTACTGTGACGTAGCAGTCACAAACAGATCAAGTTGGTGCGTGTGATTAATGTTTGTACAAAATGAGCTAAACTGAAGCCATACTGAACTCTTTTGGTTAGCACTGGATTTGAGTGGAATCCAACGGCAAAATTGTGGGATGTAACGGTAATGTTCAAGAAGTTCTGTCTTTGAATAGGGCATGCAGAAAAACAGAATAAATGGGTCATCTCATTCACCCACATTAGATCAGTGTCCAAGGCGCACGAGATACCATTACACTTAATTCGTTGCATTTAGAACAGTTATTGTGAATGATATAATGTTAATAACGCAGCGTTGTTGGTAGATGTAATGTGCCAACATTTCGACTACCGTGGGTAGTCTTTCTCAATTCAAGTTTTACAATCAAATGTTTGATTGTAACGTGTAGTAGCTGTAAGCATTATGCTGCTGCCAGAAACAGGTGTACTCGTTTTAAGTCCCGTGAAACAAGGAAGTGTTGTTACCAATTTCCGGTCATTCTGACTTGACCGAATAATTCTCGTATGATTACGAAGTAACGCGGGAAGTAGTATAGACGTGCGACACCAGTCTCTCACAAGGCTCACAGTTGTCAGCCAAGGGAGGCTATGGATTCTGGTCAAGAACACCCGAAATATGAACAATTAACGTGTTCGATAAAAAGCGACAAAATCAAATCGTCGGTGTTTAGCTTGGATAAACCACGGTTGACAAAGCAACGCGTGCACTTATCGTCCATTGGCTTGACTTACAATGGGACCATGCAGTTAGACATTTTGAGTTCAGTAGATCAAATAGCTTTTATGATTTGCTCCTGCGGCACTATGTTGTTCAGTGAAGAAAAGCAGACACCATCTATGAAAAATGCAAACTGTTCTCGATGATTTTTTGAATTCCGGATCGAGTTAAGCTTCACTAAGTTGAAACAAAGCGTTATTGTTTTTGGTTAATAGGTTTTCCGGTATTCGACTGCAGTTTGACGTGTCTACTGAGTCAAACAGGTAGGGTAAGAGAAAATCAACTAATTCAGCTTGGTCTTTCCAACCTAATTATTTGAATACCTAGTTGCCTGAGCGGTGGTCTTATTAAAACGCACGTTTTTTTAACTCGTTTGCTACTTTGATCCTGGAAGATTCACTTCCAGCAACCTGTGGCCCTTTGACTGTAACCAGACGGAGATTGAATGCCTGTAATTATTATTTCTTGAAACCTAATTAACCAGGATTTTAAAACTCTACCATGTGAGTACGATGCTAAGTACCAAATGCTTTCTAAACAATTCATTCATAAACGCGCTAGTGCACTTTTTGTGAGTGTTACTATTTGCTCTTACCAAATAATCACGTGAAATAAGACGGTTTAGCAAGTACCTCTTTGGTACTTGTATCAGCCTAGAGTATCACATGATGATAGAATATGCAAAGTCCTTAATCCTCTTCTCTTGGTAGGCGAAATTCCTCGGGTTATTGTCCCCAATAACAGTTTTATAGCCCCAACAATTACAAGCTTGGTGTACGGAATGAAACACCTAGTGATCGCCGAAACAGTCCTGATCATGAAGCGTACATTCCGAGAACGGTGGAAGACAATGAAGTGCCCTTCAAGACAAGTCGGTTAATGAAACAGGATAGCAAAATATCGAATACAACACCACCTATAGTTTCCTAATCAGTCATATCAGTATCGACGAATACAATTCATGGTAGTGGTAGACGAGTTGATTAACAAACATGTAACCCACCAAAAGAACCTAGTTTTATAGATACCGCGATAATTCTATCAATAAACCTTGAAAAAAATTCCATGAAATGAAGGAACCTGGGTACGGGTGGGCTGTATAATAGGATTTCCGGTCAGTTTATTTTAATTGCTCGCTTGCCATAAGAAGAAATAAAGATTCAAATCACCTTCAAATATCCCCTCCACTCTGGAGAAGAAATGGAGTCTGAATTGATAAGGAACCACACAAAGTACCCCTGAGCGTGTTGAAATTCTGAGAATTATCGTGAGGGTGCCTTTGACTTATTATCTGCCTTAACTGGTCTCCAGGTAGTTAGTTACGGACAGAAAGTTACAAATTGTGTTTGCTTTTAAGCATGACATCAAACCGCATACGGTGATGCACGAGTTCCACAGGCGGTACGAGAACAATGAAACTACCTGCCCGTTGTTAAATCATGAATTGTGACATGACTTCCTGAGAGCAGTTACTACACCTCGGTAGATTAAAGGCCGCGGAAATGCAAAGGCATTGCGTCCTTATATTCCATCTGACATTTAAGTCGGTTGTCGTCGGGATAATCTTTGCTTTTGCGAAAAATGAGGCAGAAAGTGAAAAAAAGACGGGGAATAAGCTGGTTTTCGGCAATTTCATTCCCAAATTAACAGTCACGTATACCTAGTGGGAATGTAAATTTGATGAATAATGTTTTTGTATCAAAGTCCGCTTATTTGACTCAACAAAGCCTTGCGTAGGTTTCGGTTAGGAACAAAATAATTGCCCTTGTTATTAACTGCTTTCCGCTGGATAAAGTCCACAGATGCAAAGGATTAGTTACTTCCTGTCTTATATGATAGTTCTTGGTCGCCGTCGCCGTCGCGGTCGCGGGGACTTGAAAATCGGCCGTCATTGCCGGCTAGAGTGATCTGACCAAACCTTCCTGTGAGCAAGGTGGTTGATTGTCATTCATGCCACTGTTGGCAAACGAAGCTAATGAAAAACGTTCGGCGAATTCCTCGATATTTTGCAGATCATTGAAGGCACTCTCATCTCCCTGCCATCCTGCTCCTGAAGCGCCCTACAGTCCTACTAGTCATAGATTTCCTGATTTCCATCTTCAGCCGTACTGGCTTGTCCTTTTTAGTTCCTTGTCAGAGCTACTATGTCTTGTACTTTCTTCACTGCACTTTTCCCAACCACGAACAATAAATAGTTCACACATCCATTTTTGATTACATTAGCTTACTCTGACGTTGCAAAAACTACTGCAACCTACTTGTAAAATATGGAATTGATTTGGCCGGTACTGGAGTTACCAAAACTCACCTTGTTCGTTCTTATATCCTTCTGGATCTAACGAAATGAAGTCATCCAATGGATTAGCGATGAAACTGGAACCATTCGCATGTTGAAAACAACAAGCCCTTGCCAATTGTTCAAGAGCAAGTTCTTTACTCACTTTACATCTGTTCAGATATTTTTGACCAGCATCCAAAATGGTCCTGGTGAGACAGCTCTGAAGAATGAATTACACAATTGCACATCGTCGTCGACTTTACAAATGTCACTAGATCTGTATAATATTGCTATATTGTTCAGTCAACATTCATGCAGCATTTGAGCTAAGGACGACGGTTTCGATGTGGACCGATTGCTTTCCCCGTGAATCGTCACAGGGATTCTCTTCCAGTTAATCCAGTTCGTTTCCTGTTTGACTATCCAGCAGTCTAATAGTTATTATACGCAACTTACAAATGGTGGCAGCCTATTTCTTGAAAGATGTGAACCCGTTCTTATGAATAGTGCATAACGCAATTGGATTAATGCTTAACGAACGGAGCCATTTTCAAGGATGAAAGCATTTTTTAGATTACCACTTTTATATCTTTGTATGGGATAGTAGTAGGAGATTATGGTACCATGAAATTATTCACCATGTACTACCAACGTTTATCTCACCAGTAAGAAATCATGGAAGCAGTGTACATCTGCTTCATCGTTGTTAGGAATCATGGGCAGTGTACATCCACCACCCCGAACTGGGACGCGAACCCGGAACGAACGATTTTGAGTCGAATGCCTTGTCCATTAAGCTACCTGACAGGCTCTTAATAGTTACATCTAGCCGTCACTGATTTCCACGGCCGTGGGCCGCTAGCGCACAGCAGTCGACCCTTACTAAAAGATGACTCCTCAGCAGCCTAGAGCTGTCCACTAAAATGAATGTCGATTTGCACAGACTGTATTTTACACAGTCTCTCATTGGGGCTGTTCCAAACGATGGGCTTTACTACAAGTTTCCTGTTAATAATACTATACCATCAGGACATCGGTTAACCATGTTAAACTTTAAGGAAAGAATTTGCAAGTCAGCGGTGCTTCAGGGGCAGGTAGAACTTGAGGGTGAGACCAATCCGTCTGAAAGCCGCACAGATGAAAGTACACCTCAGCTCTTGATTTTTGATTCGCTCGACACTTGAACTGACGTACTTAAGGCACGGTATAAGTCATTTACAGAAAGATATCTGGGTTGAGGAATGACAGTGTGGGTGGTAACTCCCTTGTTTTACTCTGAATCAATTGATTTTCTAAGCGCACTTCTCTTTAAAAGTTGACCTGGAGGGACTTATAACTTTTTCTGGTTTCTCACGACAATTTTGAAGTTTGGCTTTTTCCGAACAGGTTAAAAGGAGCACATCTACAAACCTTGACGGAATTTCTGCACTCCCGTAATTGCGCAATATGCTGAATTTCAGGCGAAGTATATAAACCGCCTTTGACACAAGCACTGCAGCCAATGCGATGAAGGAATTCCTTTGGGTACCAGCAGTAGTGATAGACCTGGGATTCGGATTAATTGCTTTCGACACATCTGAGGCGAGTGCTCAACTAATGGGGACACGATGCTGTCGGAGCAGAGGTAGCGGTTATTTTGATTTCAACCGCGAGGTCAGTATATAACTCATACACATGTATTTGAGGTTTGGTGTTCAGCAAGGCCGAGCAATAAGTACTGTCATGTTTTTTTGAGTTCCCAGTAAATCCATTTGAGGGAGGGGTTTAATTTCGAATCAGATCGCTTACACGTATTGCGGTACGATCAGTTTTTTCTCAGATAGAAGGAAAATACTAATCGGTAAATAGAAACCGAGGTCATATTCAGTGATATCCCATTGCATTCCCCCGTCAAGAATGAACCAGGTCAGAGAAAAAGCAAGTTAACTCCGAGGCATGATCATTCTCCTTCGTTTGTTTTCGGGAGGTTTTCGAACTGACGTAAATAAACATATTTTTTTAACAGAAACCAATGAATTAATCTTTTTTTGCAGTGTCTTAGTTACTATTTTGCTGACCTCTTAATATTCATCTTTCCAAACGTAGTCCGCTTGACTTCAGTACTTTCAGTTTACACCTACCGATGTAGGGATCTGTCACACACAATTTTACTTGTAAATACCAAACTTCTTATGAAAAAGTCACCTGGTTTTCAGTGTGATTCGTGTGCAGCTAAAAAGTCTGCGATGCATGATCACGTCATGTAAATTTTACATAGGATTCTGTCCTGTGCTGCTTGAAATTCACTTTGCAGTTACTCGGCTGTGCTGTTGTTAAACGTGGAGGGATCAGTTTGTATAGCAGCCGTCAACCGCAGCTTCGGTAAAAAGGAAGTTCATTAAGAAAGTAACTCACTGGGAGATCATGATGATCAGCTGATCTTCAAGAAACTCAATTAACTTTAGTTAAATATTCGTTTCCATTTAAGATCTGGCTCTGCACTGTCCTAGATACAGTGATAAATCTTATGGGCTGTTCCACGGAGAACCCAAAATAGTGAACTCAGTTTACTCTTTACCTGAGGTTCTCACTACTTATTATCACGATGGAATCAATCATTTCTTATCACAGCCAGTCAATTTATTGAAACTGGCTACGCAAGCGGGTCGATTTCTTATTGTTTTGAATAATAGCAATTTGACTTCGAGTCTCAGCTAGTGAAACGAACGCATTAGGGAACGAAGACAGACAGTCAATGCCACTAAGTGATTTAACCAACTGCAATAATTCTCACCTCCTCGGAAATCGGCACTGCGGAAAAATCTTCTGCAAAACGAAACCAGTAAACCGAAAATGTTGGACAACGGGCCAGAACGAAAATCTTTTAATGCGGCTAAATTTTGGATATGGTGGTCTAATTGTCTAGCTTTTGGGGTTATAAACTTTCCTACTGTGTAGCAGGGGCTTTTTGAAGAACATCCTACTTGTCTTACGAAATTTCATGGATAGCCCAGTGTCTTCACAGGTAGGTAATGACTTTCTAATACCTGACTTGAACAGAAATATCAATTTTATCAGTTACAGTACGGTCAACCATTAAGATCGAAGAAAGACTGAATTAGGACGGGAATCATTCAGTTACCAGAAAGGTTGCAAGCAATTCCCATCTGATGGCTCTTTGGTCAAACTCTTACCATCATTTTTAATGGTCTTGACATGTACGTTGCTTTTCTTTAGAACTGGAATGTTCCAGTGGAATAAACCTGATTGCTATTACCGATAATTTGCGGTATTCGTTACACGGATTATGGTGCTTACAATTTCAGACCATTTGGTGCCAATTGTCGTTGGACTGTGATAACATTGTTTAGACAGACAGTGTGTGCACACAGTGCTCTAAGCATGTAAATATTAGAGGAATGTGTATGACAGGAAATGTCGTAGTCAGTCTGAAATTCAAGAAGGCCCTCTTGGTTTTGATAGCGATGATCTTGCGATTAGAAGCACGTGATCCGAATCTCATGCTGATCGGAATGCGGGTCAACAGAGTGCTGATGCGAGGAACTAACAAAATCTGCACAAATAATATGGACCCGTTTATCTGAATGCTCAAGTTGGAACAAGCGCTAAGATTTAACTGGAAATTGTTACTTAGTCAAATGGTCCTTCGGTTGTTATGGGAAGGCGGTTGTTTGCTCTTATTATGCAGTGTTTATTTTGTTTAGGCCACCGTGAATGAAACTATGTATTAATGCAGCATTTTCAATTGAATACAAGTGCCCAAATGTAGCATCAGCCCACGGTAAACAGGAAAATTTTATGTGGAAATTCAAACTCATACATCAAAGTGAGATTTCTATCTGCGGCCATTTTTCCATTTGGCAATTGCTTAATGGTCACAGAGGTGTTTTTGAAATTGCGCTATTGTTGTGTCCGGACACCTGGGTCTTTGCAGCTGAGATGGCCCATTCAAAAGTAGAATTTTACAGTCGACAACAATACATACACCAATAATTTTCAGGTGTATCGTTCAATGTGCAAAATTCAACCGCTCCCCACGGATTTGTTTTTTTCAAAAGATTCACTAAGCCATATGACAGCTCAAATCACCATGAAAAACCCGGTGAGTGTATGTACATTTGTTTCATCTGGAACCACCTGCAGTTCAAGTGCATTACGCTCGAAAAGGGACTTACCATTGCGAGCCAAACAAGATAAGAACTAGGTTTCCCATGAAGGCCTTCGAAGGTATAGATGTAAATTTGACAGAAACTACTGTATAATTTGCCGCTTTAAATAACGATATATTCGGATGAATTTTCCCTAATAAGGCTTTAGAGTGGCAATACGTACCACGATTGTGCGAAGATTGAGCAAAAGCTTTGCAGTTCTAAAGTAAATTCCACTTCCCCAGATAAGACAAACCTGGCTGAAGATCATCCTCACTTTAATTCCTTTTTTCCCAAATACCCACCTCCAGACCAGTGTTTGAAGACCCCAGAGGTTTGTACATTTCCACGGTCTATTCCCGATATGCCGTGCTACATGTAAAATCGTTCACGGTGCCGCCCTCATGCGCCCCGCTACGGACCAGCGAGGCTGTCGGTCTACTCCATCGCCAAAAGTGCTTTGCCACAAAGAGATATGATTTGAAAATAGTAAGAAAATGGGGAAACTACGAACTGATTGTATTAGACTCTCGGCAAAGACGGGTGAGTTATCGTAGGAAGAAACGATATTCTTTTCCGGATGTACACTGTTGGACTTTTGCTGTCGTAGCTTGCAATAATATTTTTTAGATCAGCCATGGACATTTTTCCTCCGTACGGCTAGATATCATGTTTCGAGGATGTTTACACGGCTCAGTCGATGAATTCAGGTTGAGGTTTCCAACCGGTGACGATAGAACTACCTAGGCTGGGTTGGTAACATGTTTCTTCTGTAACTGATTCAATTTGGTCTCGTAAATGTCTTATGAATGACTGATTGAAACTCATTGTCAAAATAACAATGAGAAAGCAGCCACATGAGGAGGCAACTAGAGAGTTGGATCTGTCCAGATTCACTAAACATTGGTTTCGTGTTTTGCAACGTCGTTATAGAATCAACGCTACATATCCTCGTGGTGGCTTATCTTAGCCGCAGTAATCACCCATCACTCCGACCATTTGACAAGCTTTCCGAGTAATAAGCCATCAAAACTCCGGCCGCATACTACTGTTCATAGAAGTGTCTACCATTCGGCCTCACATTTTGAAGTGCTTTGGTTAAAAAGTACTGATCATTGTCGGTGTGACAGTCTGCCCTATAATCTCACGGGGATTCACCTTCCGGTTTTAATTACTGACCTATCGGTTGACACAGTAACAGGCTCCGTTTTTTATTTGTCTAGTTAAGATAGAATGGGGCTAAGATGAACCATTAGGGAATCCCATAGTTAACATAATGGTAGTTATACAAAGACTGAAATGGTTTATCCCTACGACACCCTGTTTTTTTATTTTGGGGTAACTTCCAATACTAAAGGCTCAGTTTATTTTTTCTTAGAAGAAAACGTAATCCACTTTTAACAAAAACAGTCATCTTGAAAAGTGCGCTAGAGTTTTGCTCGGACAATCTTCTTTACAAATAAATTAGGGCGAGTCGTCCACATCTGACATTCACGTGGATGGCACGGTTCGCCGCACGGTCCGCTACAGCTGAAGTCATACTCATTCGTTTACACCAACTTGTGCAGGAATTTCGCACTGACAGAAACAATTCATATTTAGACAGAAATGAACTAAATTTACCGACAGACAAGTTCAGTGCAATAGTTCCTTAGTTTTAACAAGGACAGCCGAAGCAATAAAGTGTCAGTTGTCAGTTGTGCACTTAACTTCAGGTACATTGAAGATTTTAAGTTTTTGTATGGGTACAAGGTCTGCTGAGATGAACCCTGGTCTGGTTCAAATTTAAGCTGGACTGACAATGCATTATATATATATATATATATATATATATAAACTATGCACACTCCTGACAACATGAATCAGAATGTGATGACGCATGCCTGAGCAGAGTTTACAAATAGGAGGATATTTAAGCAGGAATGCATTGGCTGCTTTTTCCTTTGTTCCCGGGGCGATTTTGCCCAGTCCTTCAGAGGTCAGTTGTGTGAAGACAAGAGTCTTCGTATTCCAGGGTGGACAGTACTTTTTATCCGATTACATACGCTGAGCAACATGGATCTCTATTCCCATTATTTATTTCTGTAGGAAGTGGAGCGATTTCCAGTCAGATACCTTCGTTCCCCCAAGACGATATCTTGTGGAAGAAATCAGTTGAGCAATTTGTTCATGTTTACGGTTGAAGCACACTCTTTCGGGAACAATACTCCGGTATCGCATGAACTTCACATTTTCAAGGTGAGCAGAAGTCTTACTGAAACTAACCAGCACGACGATTTTCGGCACAGAAAAGCCTTTGAGCTGCGAGAACATTACATGATACATGGTTCTTAATCCTGGTCTTCACTGAATTTTTTATGCACCACAATTGATATTGCGAACTGAATGAAAAGAGATAATGTTGAAAAAAAGAAAGATCACATTTAACTTTAGCCTTCGTCATTACTCACGTCTGCTTTTGCCATAGTCAGTATTTCACAATGCATTGTGGCACTTAGTTTGACTCCCTGTGGCTGTGTCTACCCGCATCACAACACCTATTGAATTTACACTCAGGATGTGTGATAGACCACATACCGATCATTGTAGCTCTTTGATTTTAGTTAACTTGGAATAAAGCGTGCAGTTTGTTTACTGAAGATGTTTTTCACTCAAAATTTCCGGGTATTCTTAGTATTCTTCTTACTACAGTCCAGAACTGCATGGACTCATAATTATAACAAACGAAAGGATGTGAATAGAAAGACACTAGGAAGACCACTGTAGGCTCAAATTATGCTCGTGATCAGTCAGCGATATAATGACAGAAACCTAAAGAAAGCCACCGGTTTTACGCTGATCAGTAGCTGATTATTCTCACTCTGGCGAGAACACCCAGTAATCTAAGGATATTAGACTTTTACTGTGTATGCAACAGCTCAATGTTTTCAATGCGTATTGGTTGATTGGCCCGTTAACTAAATAGGTTCATTGTTGCTGCTGATATTCAAATAGTTTTTCATTGAGCTTATCAATCGGTGCTATCAGTTGCTTTAATCTGAGCACGCTTATTTTATATCTAGCGTGACACGTAGTTTTTCATTTGGCGGAGTGAGTGCAGAATGTACAATTTGGAAATTGATCGCTGTGTTAAAGCAAAAATGGAGCGTAACACCACCAACCATATTTCCGATTCTTAAAAAGAATAGAGCTACCATCAGTTTCAAAACTCCACCTCCGTCCATCCTCGAGGCTCTGTCGGAAGCCCCGTTCTACAGGTGGATGTAATAATGTTTTTCCCTATATTTTTGAAGGCCTTAGATATGGCTTCAGTACTGGGAAAAAGGCCTACACACTCCTATCCAGTCCGTTGCATGTCATTGCCAATAGGATTGTTTTGTGTTCAGTAAACGCCAATTTCATTGTTGAGATTTTGGGATTTCTGTTTCCGAATAGCATTCACTATTCACATCGTTGTTTGCCAAGGTGATAACTGAACCCGATGAACATGTAAACCGAAGACAGCATAAATTTGTTATTTCTAGTAGATAAATCATTGTTAGAGTGCGATAAAATCTATAAGGTGCCAAGCAACAAGGGCAAAATTAAACAACTACAACCTAACTGTGCTACTTCTGTTCATTTATTGATTGCTCAATTTCACTGATCACACAGAAACGGGCTGTTTTTTTAGCAAACACGCAACTGCAAGTTCTGGTTTCATTGAAAAACTTGCCATTGATTGCAGTTGTTTCCTTTCGCCACCGACACAGCATAAATACAATCCATCGAAACTGAACTGACATTTGACCGGAGATGAGATTAATTAGCACAGTTGTTATCACTTATTTGTCAATGCAATCTATTTTTTTTACTTCATCGTCTCATGGATTATAAGAACGGCTTTTCTCGAGTTGTTTTTCTCCTCCCATTTTTGCAATTCTAATCCAATCTATGTCCAATAGTTTTTAGACTCTTCCACTAAATTCGCATATTGCAGATCGCGGGTAATATTCACGGCATAATAAAACACCAACTAGTTGGAGCAATTTTTTGCTGTTGGTCCCTCAGGGCTCGGGTAAATATACTTAAGGTAATTATTTTGTGCCTGTGGGGCGGAGTAAGAATTTGTCTTAAGGTGATCAGTTACCTCAGTTCATTTGCCTTCTTACAATTACTCCTCTGTAGTTACGTTTGCTGTCTGTTTGGGTCGTATACTGCACGACCTTATAAGCTACTCTATCTATAATAGTCGAGCTGTAATTTGTGGTTATGTTTTCATTGCTATATCCAAGTAGCTGATCGGATTACTCACGACTAATTAGGTGAGTCTAATCAGGTCAGTTTCATTGTTCACATACAAAAACATTCAGACAGAAGCCCCGTTAATTATCCTAGATTAGGAATCCAAATTTGGCTCCTTGCTTCCAAGAATGATTGAATCATACAAGCTACGCTTTCTTTTGTTCACTTAAATTCTTATTTGCTGGTTCAGTGGGAAATATCATAGCAATCCAAACACGTCAACTAATCAACCACAAAAATCTGCGGGGACCGACTACCACAAGAACTGTCACTGAGAGCATCGCATTACTCAACCGACAATGAGCTTAAAAAATGCAAACGCAATGGCTGTTCACGGTGTTCCTTCTTCCGGTCGGATACGTATCCAGTAGTCAGGGCAGTGGGTTTGTCAGCTTGTTGTACAATGGTGGACCAAAGTATGAATGAAGAAAGCCGTTTATTTTGGATACGAATTAATACTTGAATTTGGTTAATCAGTCCGTGGCCGGATCTGCCTCTAAACGGAAGGTTCCGTTTGCGGTATTTCTGGAACGGAAACTGTTAATCATTGTCAAGGCAGACTCAGTGGCAGAACCTACTAAACCTGCAAAAGCACGGAAACCAGTAGTCCATCGGAACTGCACAGTTTGTCAGACACATTTTTGGCGGCTCTCGCTACGCGCGATTGTTTGTTTGCGAGTGCTTGTGTATTTGTGCGACTAAACTAAAAAAGCTTGCATTCTATTTCGATCCATATGTCGCTGAAAACACTTTAAATTTCTCATTAATTTAAGTATGTAACTTTTCTCCAGAGAAGCAAATCAACATGATAAACGGAAGTTAAATAGGCCAAATAAATAAATTACCACGTTAGTAGTAGGAGATTGAATGTTTCCATGAAATAATTCCCCATGTGACATCATTGCTCAACTCACCATAAAGAAACTATGGAAGCAATGTACAGCTGTTTCATCCTTGTTTGGAATCATCAGCAGTGCATGTAAACCGTGCCCGAACTGGGACTCGGACCCGGAACGAACGATTCTGAGTCGAACGCCTTAGCCATTACGCTACCGGGTAGGCTGTGAACGGTTTGAACTTCACCACATGATGTTGCACATATCCGTCACTGATTTGCACGGTTACTGTCCGTTAGCTCACAGCGATTGACCCCTACTCAGAGATGACTTCTGTGCAGGTAGCCTAAGTACGACGAAGGCTTCGTATATGACCTACAGAGATTGATTACTTGGTACATGTTAGTAGTGGGAGATTGAATGTTTTCATGATGATTCCTCACAAGGATGAAACAGCTGTGCAGTGCTTCCATGGTTTCCTTATGGCGAGTTGAGGGATGATATCACATGGTGAATTATTTCATGAAATAAATTAACGTTTGCTATACTCATGAGCTGACAATATTTCCACGGAACCACATGACCATTTATTTGTTGACCAACAGTTCAATCGCCATTATTCCGGTATTCAGACGTGGATGGAACTATTTTCTGTGTTCATTATTAATCAATGATCAGTTCGGTTTTTACACTTCATCAACCTTGCACGAAATTGCCCCGATTTTGGTTATTATCACGATCGCGAAATTAAAAGCGGATGTCTCTTTGCTTCTTTTGCTCAAGTTTATAAGTGGACGCAATCACATTATTGAATGACCGCGATTAAGATGACCTCAGGCTAATAATTCGCACACTAAATCCTCTTGCTAGCGACTTAGAAAGCGGCTGTCTAGGATATCCTTTTAGTTCTATCTGAGGATTTGGGCAGTGCTTTCCCCACAGACCATTTATGGATTATGGTAGGAAAGTGCGAAAACAAACAGAGTTGCGGGACAATGAAATGCGGATGGGAAGCCTGGGACAAAGTTGAGTTTTTGTTTTTATTTAATTTTCTCGCACAAAATTCCGCTTCCAGTCATGGTTTTAGAGACAACAAGCTTACAAGCAAAAGTTTGTTGAATTTGTTCATCCATTCATGTATTGCTCATCTGAAGAGGAAATCTGAATAGCATCACACGGGGAAGTCTTCTATTGTGGTTTACCAAGAAAGGTTAAACAGAATGGTAATATTCTAGGCTACTGTAACTTTGAAATGCGTTTCTTATTTTGTTTATTCGCTTTCCCATCAGGTACTGAACTGCCCGGCGAAAGAACTTGTAGACGATTTGCTAAGAGCTGGAATTCAACCACATGCAAACAATTCACGGTATGGAGCCCGTGCATGAATGAAGATCTTACGAGTTTATTCAAATACAAAAGGATTTAAATCTTCGATTTCAAATATTGCACATTTTTAACAGGGCAACCAAGTAAAATGTTTGAATATTTTTGTCAGCATTTTGCACAGTTTGATATTTGTGTCCTACTTCAAATGTGCTGATAAGAAGCAATCACAATTTGATGAGAAATTTCAAAATGTATTCAAGCGCCATTTTCGATATACAGTCTTGATGATAAGATTGGGAGTCAAATCCCATGCGCGGCTTTTGATTCTGTTCGTCTGACGACGGACAGTCGCTTCAGTGTTTCTTCATAGAGAAGCCTCCAGTTTTTTACTGTCGAACTATTGATTTCCATCTCAAATCTCATAATCGTGGAACAAAATAAACTGGAATAACGCAATTCATTACCCTGACCGTGCAATCTCTCCTTCTGGAGTTAGAACAAAAGGAAATAATAGTGATGAAAGTTGAGGTCCCTGAAAAAGTCATCACTGTCTCTTCGTAGTCTTTCAAATCGACCGAGTGCGACAATTATTTAAGTAAATGTATTTATTGCAGTAATTAATTTGTGTACCTACACACTAATGTGACTAATTTCGAATCTTAGTAAATATTTCAAATGTGCAAGCCTATCCATGTGCTTGCGTTTATAACTGCGCCGCACACGTTGGTTTCATTTTTCCGTTAGCAGTTCACAACAGGCCAAAAGGTTGAAACTTTCGAACTACCAGAGGTGGATAGGAGAAGAAAAGAAGAGGGAGTACGGTCGGCCACAAACGGCCATGCCGTAAACATATTCCTCATGTTTTTATCTGTGCAAAAAGCTGTCAATCATAGCTGTACCCGCCGATGTTCTCTGCCTAGCCTTCCTTGGCCGTCTTCGTCTTTGCCCACTGGAGTCGTTCTCCTATCTGTTTTCGACCACCAATCTTTGTGATATTTGTCCATTCTTGTGGAACTATCATTTGTGAAGAATGACCTGATTTTGTATATAAAGCATACTCGTTACCATACTTATGAGATAGAATATGACAAGACTAGTTCCTCAAGTATTTTTGTTGACATACTTTGACGTCTGCCTAACTGGTCGAGGATTTAGTAATACGAGTTGAAATGTTCAGGGGTAGCATATAGAAACAGGCACACGCCGTGGTTACCACATCAAACATCTACCAACCCATTAAGTTTAACCATGCTGCCCATGCAGAGGAAAAGAGTACAAATTTAACATCATGAGTTTCCACATCCGTTCAGAAACTGCTACCGTGCGTTGAGAAAATGCCTTCAGAAAATTTGTCCGTTTGGATTCAAATCGCAATGTACTGCTATTCCGGCTAGCTATCAGTACACCCTGTGGATTAGTTGATATTATGGATTTCCAATAAACTTTCAATGCCTCTGAGCATGACCTGACGTACGAATGATGTCTTCCCCACGACGTCGCATACGTACGGCCGTACCGGGCTGTGTGACTTTTTCACAAGCCTCTCACTGAAAATCGAATTTAATACTGTCCGTAGACATTTCATGCAACTCCCTTATTTTAAGTGCACCGGATAGTGATTCACCATATTCGATACTCGTTTGAGGAAGCTACCTCGTATACTGGGCTTGTTATATCGATAGACGTTTCGAACGGGCAGTTATGCAGGAAAATCCGTAGTGAGCTCAACTGGTTGACAGGTTACTCAAATTGTGAGCATTCTCCGAGTCAAACAAGCAAGAGATCTCTTGTTGGAGTAATAGCCGTGACTGATCACCGTATGACATGCGTAGATTTAGCGAGTCAGGAATCAAGTTGAAGCGGGCACGACGGATTGACTTGGTTAGAGATAATGATGCATTTAAACTTCTGCTCAGTGCATTTTGTTTTAGCATGATAGATTTGATAAATGTTGAACTGTTCTTAATGAACATAGTCGCACTGTACAATTGCATTGAAGAGTGGTCGAAGGTGTCATTCATGGATCAGGGATTAACTTTGAATTTCAATATTTCCCAAGTGTGCCAAAATAATTTTTAACCACTCGTGCATTTGAATTATGAGTTGTGGATGTTGGATGATTCATTGGGAAATTCAGCTTTGGAGTTCAGCTTGCGAAACGTTCAGTGTAGTGAATCTCATGTACTTAGCATGGGTGCGTGACTAAATACCCTAATTTTAGAATTGTGAAAACCGTTCTGTTTGGCCCCGCAACTCAGCTGATAGAACACACGTGATACTGAAGCTTGGTCTATGTCCAATTTATACACTTAGGTAAGTTTTACCTGTCAGACAGAATAACATTATTAGCTTGGCCCATTTCAGAACGGAATGGAATTGTTTGACAACTGAATGGTGTGCGTTTTTTCACTGACTACTTAGTTAAATATCAGAAAATTTTAGTTATCTTGTTCATTCATTTCAATACCCTACCCAATTCAGGCACGGGAACAGTACTGCGAGGCAGTCCGTAGAACCACTAAGAAAACAAGCCACGATGACCTACGTGTATCCTTCGGACCGAACTATCGATATAAAACCCAGCGCCCGAAGCACAACGGTGCAGGAAATCAAACGAAATAATAGTTCCGATTACCACTCACAATCATCGGAAGAAGTGACACTAACCGCAACGGAACAACCAGAAGAGCCCGACATTGTTGCCAGAGTGATTAGTGAGTAATTGTTCTGAGAAATTTTCCGCCTTAAATCAGCATAGAAAAAGTTAACTGAAAGTTTAGTGAACAAATAGTGAAGCATAGGATGAACCGAATGAGAAAAAATAAAACGCAAATCACATTGGTGCAGTCATTGTTTACGGGTCACATGAAGAAACAAAGATGCAGATTTTTCATGACAGTGTGCATCAGTTCTTTTTTCTTGATCATTCACTCAAACTTTATGAATTGTTTTTGGAATCTTAATGTTTCACGTGAACCGAGTCTTTGAAGAGACAATGTTTTCATCGAGTTTATCAATCATTGATCAAGTGACAGGACATTTTAGCCTGTAGCCAAATAACGAATCCCGCCACAATGGTCAGCGGTGACGTAAACTAGACTAGTGGGAAACAAAGTAATCTGCTCAGTAGAGTGGAACAAACTGCGACCACGGCGGAAAATTCAATTTGGTCCTAAAACAAACACTGGACCAAGGGACAAAATTATGTTAGTGTCCTACATTTTCGAAATTTATTTGGTTCCGAACCATCCACGGGGAAGATATTTGGTATTCTCATGGCTCACCCACTTTTATGCTCGGTATTTACACAAACTCAAAACAATGACAAACCGTTGGTAGGCTGTGTAATTGGTTTTCTTTTCCTGTAACCTCTGGACAGCATCGTTCGTCCTCAAACAACCGCATCCTGAGACACCTTATTCATGGTCGTACGTCTAGGATGGCCACAGTCTGTTGTCAATCCCTCATTCTCGACGATTGCTTCGCCTTTTTGTGCTAGCATGTTGCCAGATAATTTAGTCTGCTCGTTGAACATCGATTTAATCCACTCACTTGGTTGAATAACTCGTCAGATCGATAAAAGACGGGGAACTGAAACAAATGCCCAACACGAAAAGAGCCAATTTTATTCGCGAACCCAGGCAGTCTTGTAAACTCTTCTGATCGTAGCTTGAACCTGAAGGGGCAACAACTGATACCAGAAAGGTTAAATCGCATTTTGCACAGGAACCCCCTAATACCTCAAGATATCATTTCTTTAATAAAGTCCCCGCTGACTACTCCGTCAACCGGTAGTACTAATCAGGCCGGGTTCGTGATATTAGCATCGTCAAAAGCCAGATGTCATCTACTTGCAACAGGTAAATGATAAATGAAATTTAGTTAACTCAAAACAAGATGAAACCATCCATATTACTAAAGTTGGCAGAGGTAAAGCAACGGTTGTTCTGACACGATTAAATTGTGAAATACAAGTTTTTGAGCATTGAACATAAAGAAACCATGCGAAATAATACAAGAATATGAGCACTTGCAACCCATAATAAAGCGAGCCAGAACACTTGAATATAGATCTAATGTTGCAGGTCCCCTTGTAGTTTGCGTGGACATCGAAAACGAATAGATCAGGATGATTCTTCAAAATAACACAATGCAATCTGATGTATACTCCGTTTTAATTTAGAATTAGATGCCATGAGAAACACAAATGTTAGCCACATTTCAGTCACCTAATCATCTCATACAAAACAATCGAGGCAAATAAAATCAGTGGCACTTTTGACTTTGGATGCACTGTGTAACCTGTCAAGCCTGAAAACGATCAAGCAGTTGTGAGAGTTGTTGTGACATCTTCATGCAGGTTCTCGCATTAAAAACATATCAGCTTTTCTGTATTCGCCGTTTGTAATGGACACTTCATCAGAAGTGCCGTGTGTTTTAACCCACTCCAGAACTGTAAATAATGAACAAATGTGTCTCTATTTTACCCATTTTGGTTCTAAGCACACCGAACAGAAAGTCTGAAGGTGTTGCTACAGTGTCTTATGTAAAAAACAGTCAGCATCAGCCTTACACTTTAATGGATCATGTGCTTTGAAAACATTTTATTATGTCCTAGGCACTTGTCTCCAGTAGACTGACGATGCATTCGTGGTAATCCTATCCAGATACAAAGCATCTTTTCTCTGTCGCCTCAAAGGCTGGTAGAATTTGATCAATCTTACTATGGAGCTAGATGAAAATGATTCAACACCAGACTGTAAATAGTCACATGAAAATTACTGGTCTCTGGACCTTTACGAAGGACATCTAAAGGCAATCGTAACATTCAGACATTTATGCGAAATTTCGTTCGACCGAAATATGACTCGATGAACGATTACACATTTCATCACTAACCTACTGAGTTGACGCATTCTGTGACGCTGACGCAACGGGCTATCCACAAGCCCGAGGCTTTAACAGTGACCTCGGGGATAGTGATATTTCCTCGCAACGCTTAGGGTGCGAGCCAGTAAAACCAAAAAAAGAACAGACGAAGGCAAACGCAAGAAGAAAATTGACTGGTTATCTGTCACCGGCATTCCACGCTCGTCAAGAAAAGCTAAGCGTAGGCCTGTTTGCAAATATGGGGCTCACTACTGTTGGTGTTCATTGAAAAATCAACGTTAAACGTACAATTGTAAAGTTCCGCCATGGAGCAAAGTAACTGATAGATATAAGCAAAATAGAGGGGCTTGCAGATCAACTACATGGCATGAATGGACCTTAAATTATTCTGAAAGTGAAGAGCAGCCTTCAGGTTCGGCCATGTGAGCATACGACTAGTGATGCATGGGTGATGCAATCCAATGTAGACCAATTAGTCATAGCCCAACAGCTACGTGAACATTTTCATAATACCGGTGTATGGTAATAGTTCAAAGTGGAATGCATATTGGTTCAATAATATAGGGAAAAATCTATATCCGTTCCTGAGCCCCAAATTTCAGTTTACCTCTTAAAATGAAATGGAAAAGTAGCAGTTCACCCTAAGCGATTTCAGGTGCCCTTCTGTCCACTCCAAATGAGTAAAACAAAAAGCCTGATCAGTATAATCACGCTTTGAGTGATTAGTTCAGTTTAAATATTTCACAATGAATCACATTGCTAACAGACGGTAATTAGTCTTACGCAGGTAAGTCATCAGTGGTCACCTTCTTCGAGCGCTGAGGATCTCAGTTTCTCTTTTGGTACCAGTTTTGTCTATTCTGGACGAGGAAGCAGTGTGACGCTTTTACCTTTCCTTCAGCCTTACGTACCGATGCGCTTTAAGTAGTCAGTTCTGCTGCTGTCAGAACATTACTCTTGAACAGATTTAGAGGCCCAGTTCGTACTTCGTGGGTTTACTTAACGGTCTGATCTTTATTTGGTTGCATTGCTAGTGCTAAGCGATGGCTGCAGTAAGTTGCTTCATTCGATGATGTTTGTTTTAATCTTTGTATGGTTATTCGTTCCTACTTTCTGCCGGAAGTTAATTTTAACTTACTTTTTGTCAGTACTGAACTCGAACCATTTTGGAACTGAGCCTTGTGCACATGAATTAGCTTGGTCGACTGACGTGTCTGGGTTAACCTGATCGATAACTTGGATCAGGTTGAGATAAGCAGATTCTGAACTTCATTAAATTTATGTCATCTTCAGTAATTATCTAACAAATTCTGAGAAGTTTCTTGGACAATTTTGACGTTTCCAGTCATTTCTCTATTGACCACAGACCTCTACTCAGCTTTGCCTACCGCTTATTTTGTCGAAGAAGGATAGTTGAAGCTCAAGGAAATTGGATCCACCAACGAGAGATATGTGTCTGCGTAAGCTCAGTAGTGTTTGGTTGTGAGACCCACCTCAGCTTACTTCAGGCAGGTTTGTCCACAGGGTTCAGCAAACGCGAGAATGGTGCGACCGAATGATAGTGGTCCAACAGCAAATTTTTGTCGGGCTATCGACATTTCATTCTTGAGTCATCATGTCGGCCCTCGTGTGTCTTGTTACCAACTGTTTCTTTGAAACACTTAATTAAGAAAGAAGTGAATGAACCTGTGCCTAACAAGGAAATACATCATTTCAACACTAATATTCCCGAAGGTAATGTGCTTAAATGTTGGTAAATTACTGACGGTCATACTTATCTGCATCATTCGTCATTAAGAGCCACCCCCAGGAGGATCCTATGTTGGACTCGTCCCCATGGGGTTTAACCAAACCTACGCTGCATAGTCTGCATGACGAAGATTTTAAACCTTTTTCTTATATTGCAGACCGATCATTGTAAACGGTTTTCCAACGACTAACTGGCTGAGAGAACAAAGTATCCTAAGTGAATCCAATTTTGAGCTTGCAAAACACCCCAAAAACTTAATCTAGTCTGAATTCGGACTGATAATCGATGATCACTGAGTGCGTGAGTCAGAATACCATTCTAAGAAACCCCGTTACCCAGGTTGTACAACTCACGCAACATATATATGCGGTTTAGGTCCCTGTTTGCTCTAACGCAGCCGAAGTTCAAAACATTTTCATAGTTGAATCCCATTAGACTAGAAAAATCTGTCAGAATCAAAGCTAGACCTCTACTTTAAGAATTGAGTCATTGGTCCTACTGTGTCAGGATTGGCTTCAGCATTGCTGGTTTGTTTTCTGAACTTAGTTAACTAATGGTTTTATGTAGTCGAAGCTCGAACATTGGTTGCCTGTGAGCCACATATAAGTCTATCGATACAACCGCTGGATTGTGCGGTCGGCCACTGATGGTAACCGGATTTAAGCCTGTCTTCGGAAATTACTTATACTGATTAGGACCGGATAGTCCTTATATAAGGAGATGGAAAATCTTTTCACATGTCCAGATATGGCTGTCCAGATCAAAGAGCTTATTCGCTTCATCTAACTTCCTCGAATTACGAAGCTTGGTCTGCAGATTAGGTAGAAATTCACTAACAATACCAGCTAAGTCGTTGAAACATGCGAGATACGAGCAGCAAGTGGTTGAAATTCCTACGAAATATTTGCAACTGGTCTGGATTTCAGTAAAGGCGGCATAAATGAAAGGCCAATCTTCCACGACTTTGTCTGACAGTTGTTGTTGTTGTTGTTGATGAATAAGTGAACAACAAGCCATTACTTGCCAATTAGATTTATTTGCCCTGGGCCCACGATGTTGATCGCTCGCCTACAAGCATGATAAATACAAAACAATAAATCATTTAATACAATGAAAATGAGGAGCCGGAATTTTACCTGGCTTTGCTAAGTTCATTTTCCATGAGCTTCTTTACGTACTTTCCCGAAAATAAACACACCTAACCAAAGTCTTGAGACCGAAGTGTTTTTCTGGTCCATCCCGATTCATTCTTGACGTTGTCCCGGCAAAATGCTTATTGAAATTATAACAAAACAGAATTGTTGCCTTTGATGTCAGTGCTGCAGGTAACAATGTTTTTTTGCAACGAAACTAAAGGGAAAAATTTCACAATTTTTACCAGGATGCAAAATATCGTACACATTGTGAATTTCTTAGGTTGGATTTTTCTCGAGAACAGTCACCCTTTCATCGGAGACAAATGCAATTCACTCTTTTATTTTCAATCTTTTTATGCTGTCTGGTCGTATGAAAGGCAGATTTAACCTGCGCAGTTTTGGTGCATAAGTTTTGCCGAAGTAAACCTAAGGAATTACGTTAAAGACTTTGTCAGACTACAACTGATTTGTTGGTCGTTGGCAGGATTGCTCATGCTCAGTCCTTCCTTGAACATATCGGAGTCTGTTTTGGCGCAGTCAACGGAACCCAGAAAAATGAAATATTCCCAGACAAATTGGTTCAGCCAAACCGCTACGAAATTATTTGTTGATTTTTTGCCAGAATTCTAACCGACATTTAGACATAAGTGAGGGTTCTGGGAACTAGGGTTTACCGATTTATCGAAATCCGATCATACATTCATTCTTATGCGCACTGTATTGTGTTTGCGACTGCACCGGAGCTTAGTGGTAGGATCATTTGTAACTTAGAAATGGAATGTTTATATTAGCTTGTGTTCTTCAACTTCATGCATACGACAGTAATCATGCCGTTGTGACAGCATTTTACTGCAATTTAAAGCTTGGATTTCGTGAGAAATCCGTTTTATAGATGTCATGGAATAGACAAGAGCTTGTGTAAACGAAAAAGAGTGGGGACTTTGTAGCCTGTATGAATCATTCGAAATATTTCTTTCACCCCCAAAGACTTTACAAGTAAAACCATCTTAAACAAGCTGGTATCTTTACCGGCATTACCATTAGCCATAGATGAACAAACTGTTTGCCAAGTGAATTATTTTTAAAAAAAGAACGTTTCAAGCTATAACATTTTTGCGCCCAACATCGTCTATTCCAAAAGGTGTTGATCTCAAAAAATAAACAAACGAATCCTTATTATCCACTGCTTATAGTTTGACGTATAATGGATGATGTGTTGTTTGACCTGTTTGCTGAATCGGAAATCACGCACGAAAAAATTAATACCCACTTGTATATGTCAGTTCAATCATCCGACTGCCTAATGACCAAGGGAGATGTCAATGACCGTAAAATCATGCCTTGTTCCAAAATGAACTGAGTTATTTAGTTTGACTTTTCACTACCCATGGGATTACTTTAACATTTGTCGACTCAGCATAAATGTGTTCACAGATGGGGGTTTCAACCATTAGAAGGATTGGGTTACTGTTCATGATCCCATCATTTTTACGCTTCTCTGATAGAAAAAGAATTTAGTCATATTTAGGGATTAAAAAGGATAAGTATTGTTCTCCCACCTCGGTAAGTAACAAATTCTCATACTTTCTTCTTCATTTTCTTGAAGATGGTGACTGGTTGAACGCGGAAAACATACTCTTGAACCATTGTTTCGATGACGTGGAAGAAAATATGGAACGAATTAGGGAAAAAGTACACAAAATAGCCTCCGGTTTGGAAAACCATCCGGTTGAAGATCAAACACAAAAAGAATCGAGCAAGAAGGATAGCATGCTTGGTAAGTCTACATTAGACCTTTCCGGAACTGATTTGTATATCACAATTGCAATTTTTCAAGTGATCTGATGCTGCTGAGGTATTTTGTATCTATTGAGCACAAATTTTGTCTGAGACTGTGTTAGATTGTTTAGTTGATTGATACTTATGTTGCTGCCACCTAAGTTTGATTGTAGAGCCGCGTACCATGAATTCAAATTGATTACAAAAGGATTGCAGATAACCGAGAAGCTTATTCATGCCGAATAACGAACAGTCTTAAATGGTTCTGGTAAAACAGGCCTAGAAAACAGCTTGGTGATATTAGATCAGTGCCTGGCGGGAATTCACTTGTAGTGAAACTTTTCAGACATGGTCAAAGCCAGTTAAAATCCACTAAATGATTGTCGGTTTAGAAAACAACTACTCTGCAATCCGCATAACCATCAAGTTTAATCTTCAAATATCTCGCCTCGGAAACTTAGTATTTTTTCAAGATCCACTGAATGGATGCAATGCCTGGATCGAATCATCTTACAGTGGATGAACAAAGCAAAATGTGCGGAGAAATGGATCACAGAAATGCGATTAGTAATCAAGAAGTAAGTGTTTAGAAGTAATCTCGTTTAAAGCCATCCAAATATTGAGGCAGTCTAACTGATTTCTTTCGTTTCATGAGCAACACGAAATCGATAAGCAAGTTAGAAATCTTAATCAATGGATAAAAGAGCCAAGACTGCGCTCACGACAAACTCTGCACCGCCCTAGCCTACAACAAATTATGGACTTTTTTCTGGAATATCAGAGGCCATGTAACCGTTCGATTGGAGAGACCAGCGTGATATCTACAAGGAACATAGTGTGGATTGGAAGGTAAGCTCAAAACATTCGGATCCATTGGTGATGTCAATCGGCGAAGGAATACCACGGAGAAAAATTCCCACTGCCCTTCTTATTCATCCGCGAGATTTAACATTCAGCTGCACTGTTCTCGGGTAATTAGTTACTCTTTGTCAGTCTTCTCTGATTTTAGGCGGCACCTTTTAACTCTTCCTTGATGAATGGTGGTTACAAAGCAATGTTGTTTGTTTCTACAATGACACTGCTATCTCACTTTTGTTGTGATTTTTTTATAAAATGACACATTAATATCCGTAATCAGCCAATCCCTGCCGGCTACGTAACTCGCCTCGACGAAAGAGGCCTCTTTTTGAACATCGTTGAAACCGAATAGACTCCGGTTACTTCTGTTTCATACACTGGCTTGAAACTGTGCCTGGCTAAGCTTACATTGGCCTGTTATGAGTTCCGTTTCATGAGCCTTACCCAGATAGTCGCAATTTCATTTCTTCTTACCGATGAACTACTAATTCAGGGCAACTCGTGGAACAAACCAACAAAGACGAGGAATTTCGCCAAGTCGCTGAAGACTTCTTTCAGAAACTGAAATTTTCGCTAATCCTGTTATCACGTTTGTCTGATCACGTGAATGAACCGCAAGCTGCGGTGCTGGTTAATCAACTCTTTGTTCTTCTCAGGTAAGCTGTGTAGGAACACCTCAAAAAATGCCAGTTTCATTTTTATTTAGTGCTTCTAATTGTAAAGTTTAATTTTTTTTAATTTCGTCTCATTAGTCATATCACCAGTGGTAAATCAAAATTTCGAAGTGATTGAGATGAGCCAATTGATGCACACTGACTACGTGACCTTGCCTCGGGGATAAAACATAAACCTGTTTGCAATTTGTTTATTTAAATGAGTTACGAATATGCTAATATTTGACTGTAAGAAAATTGACCGAAATGTTTGCAATCGATCGATTCGTAATACGCCAAGTAGCCCTATTCCGTCATTCACACTGAACGCGGCTGATTCAGAATACCTTGGCCTTCTATGATTTCATTGCCATGACTAATGATTTCTAAGTTAAGGAGTTTAAAATATATGAATTCAAAACGACATACCAAGGTTTGGTAACTTCCACACGAAACCATGAAACAAGAAAATTTATGAACCCATGACTTAGAAACGCAGCTCAGAATTTAATTGTCCATCCGCGCTTGGCATAAGCTGTTGCTTGCGATCGATAGTCTTTCATTCTATGACTTTCCTGCCTTCGAGTGAGACATTAGGCAGTTTCTTGATGCTGAGCTAAATGTTGGTATTTTCTGATGAAATTTCGAGCTTCTTGCTGTGCTCTATAATTGTGGCCGCGTCAACATTGACGACAAAAACATCAAAAGTCTGCTATTCCTGTATCAGTCTTCTTTTCTAGGTGATAAGTAGGGGTGCCGGTAACCTTGGCCACGTTTCTCAGGTTGGGTTACTGACGGAATAACGATGGGATAATGGTCGGTAACGGAAATGTTTTGCACAGGGCACGAAATCACGTTTTGACATAGGAAGCCGCTGGTGTGTTTCCTGTGGGATAGTCAAGGCATAGTCTGTGTTCTTGGACCTAACACGAATGTTAAATCGCAGTGATTTTTCACATGCTGCAAATATTCAATCTCTTATAACACCACATAATATTCTAGTACATATTTGGTAGTCGCGGGGACTGTGCTGTTCTTCCCATGTTAAGGTGATCTACACCATTAGTCCGCGGATTTGGCACACTTTTGTTGCTGCTAGCCATTAGAAGATAGATGAACTATCACTGGATGCTCACTTGCGTAATTTGTGTTAGAAAATCCATGCCCTTCGATGGCTCACTGGGTTGTCGATTTTTCGGCCCTGCTAGTGATGATGATCTTGTGTATGAAAAAATGAAGGAAGCGTTTATTTGATAATAAGAACTTCGCCTTATTCAACCTCATAATGTGACAGTGAATTCGACCGTTTTGTTTCTGTTCAGTACGAACTGCTATCAGAGACTACAAGCAAGGATGACATCTAGATACTGAAGGTAAGAAGCAAAACTTTCGAGGGAGCGAGAGGAAGAAGAAAAACTCAATAAGAAGCCTAGATATTATTTCCAAATAATTACAGTCTGCATCAGCAGATTCCGAACTGAAATCACTGCGGCCATAGTAACTTGGCTATCGTTATTGGCTGTTGAAACAAGAAGCTGGTGTTATGAATAGAGGCAGGATCTTCATGCTTATCACACCAACGAAATAACACAGACCCAAGAACAAGAATTTATTGTCCATCTACGTTACCCTGGAAATCGTTTGGTAATATGGCCACTTTGAATAATAATAGCTGAAATGACTACAACTGCCTTGTTCACCATAAATATGGCAAACAGGCATTTTGATGCTCTCTGTATCGTGTCGTTTTCTTAAATCAGATTAACTTGGTCGCTTACTCTAGCGGCTTCACCCCAATCTCTCAATTATAATTCATTTGCGCTCTACTTAATCAAGCAGCGGATCAAAACCACCTGTCCATTTCTTTGTTAAGACTAAACAATTTGTATGGTTAATTTCAGATTAAGACCCATTGGCCGATTATCTCTCGGACTTATTCAGTTCCACTGGCGCCGGTGTCCTTCTCAAAACTTTTGCTTTTTTTCATAATTAGGATGAATGGCTAGTCTCCTCCTCCTGCTTTCGGGATTGAAGTCGATCAGAGCCTTGTCTATTGTGTCAGACCTCTACGTATAAACCAGTCTGTCGGTCAGTCCTGCATCTTAGACATAATCCGGTCGCATTGTCCCATGACCCATTGTACCAACACAGACAGTCTTACAATTTTTACACCATCATTTAGCTTTACTTTCCACCTCCCTAATCCTTTGCTGAGATCTTCATTGGACGAGGCTAATTGATGGTGTAAATTAATTCTCGATCTACAATGTAGGTTGATATAGTTGAATCCCAATTCATTCCGCTATGGTCCAGATCCGAGCTACTGTAAGATGACAATTCTGTCGGGCTTCGGAGTGAATTAGTATATTCGAACCCATGTTTTAAACTAAAGCTGGATCACAACAACTCCATTCCAGTTATTGAAGTTCTTCAATGAAGGGCGGATAGCTGGCTGGAACGCTGTGACTACTACAGAGCAAGATCGGTAGAGCATTATACTTAATTTGGAAGCTTTGTCCTTATGCAGCAGAAACGAAACCTGGTACGCCTCTTTATGAACAGAATGCACCAAATAATTTCAAAAGGTAAAATTTCAAAGGCCTTGGAGATTATTTGCAACTCGACCAGGAGAAATGGGTGGCCAGATAACAGCTTCCTCCAAAAACCTGAAAGCAGGCCACAGATAGAGATATACTGAAATCCAAAGGGGTTGGACAGAATTTTCTCCACGGCAGAGGCTACTACTATCAGCCTAACCAGACCTATCGCAAAAACAGCTCGTCCAGGCCCTATCGTTTTCATGGCCTAAGGTTAAAATCCAGTTTTGTGATCCACTATTAACATTCAGGATTTGGATCAGAAAATTTCACCAAATATTTTCATGTATTGGCTTGATGGTAATTCCCGAAAAGACAAAACAGTACTTGTCCTATTAGGGCTTTTGAGTGCGAACTATAGGAATATTTAAAGAATTAGACAAAAAGCCCATCATTTATGTTAGAGGTAATGCATAACCCCTAAGTACTCTTGACCCGTAAACCGCGTTTCGGAACAGTAGTAGTAGAAAATTTAGTGAAATAAACTTTACACGCGATAAACTGGCCCAACTTAATCGGCGGGGTTTCAAAAGGAAATGTTTCCCAAAATTTGTCAAATCATGAAACCGAAAACCGGTACTCATCACGGCTTTGCGTACCAAGGCAGCATGGATACTGTCAACCGGGTGCAGTAGGCATTGATGTTTTATTGATCGATCGATAAGTAACGCAATGCGTGCCTCTACCATTTTCCCTGGTGCGCCTTCCAGTGTGTGTTGAGTAAACAGCTGACGAAATCACGTAATCTGACTTCATGAATCATTTGACTACCACTCACTTTCAGTGACCAAGTCCCTGAGAAACAAAAAGCCATAAGGTTTAACAAGCACGTATCAAACCAAAAACTCAGCAAACTCGCGAAGTAACCTCTCACTAGCTTCCAGTGATTTAATGCTCCGCTTTAATGCAAAATAATTGTTAGATATGCATGCTACTTTCCTGGAAACGGGTGGTTTTTTATTTGATTTTTTTATGGTATCGGTTTCATTCACTTCACCGTCCCATTTCTTGCTGTGCTTCTTTTTCGCTCACTCACATATAAGAAAACTGACAATTACTACGGTTTAAGTTACGTGAGATTTCTAAGTTGTTCCTACTACCTGTTTTCAGCGAGAGCGTTGGTTACTGGCGTAAATCCAACACCATGTTTGCAGATTTCCCACGCAAAATCAGACAACCGCTATTCCCGCGATACACAATTGCGTTTCTAGAACTTAATTTGATCGGTGTTCATGAAAAGCTTTTGCGCGAACTTGGACCGGCATGGAATGACTCCAGGTGATTTTGGCGTAAGATTTTTTGCAACAACTCTTCAACTAACGTTATCACGTAAAGATTATTCTCATGGTCTAACTCCACGCTGACGTTTTGCGGTATCGAAATGGCTAAGTTGTCCTGGAAAGTAAAATAACAATGCCATCCCGAAAACTGTCAGACTGTGAAATCGCATCAATCGTTATCGTATTGCTAATGGGGGTAAATTAGTTGCAAACTGGTCCGGTCGATGCAACGAGTAATCGAGACTATGGTCACACTTATAATAAGCAATTCTGATTTTGAAACTTCACCGGTTAGTGATAACAAGAACAACACAGTAGAGGGTAACAATCGTTTGTTAATCTATACATTTGATACCCAGCGGCGTTCCTACGCTGTTTTGACCTTAGCCGTCAATGAATATCAAGGCAGAAGTAGCACCATATAGAAACTCGTTCAGTTGGTGATAAAATGCTACAAGTTCAAAATATCAAATGCCGTTGATTTAATAGAAACCTGTCAGAGCAAGGGCAATTAAATAGGTTGTCAGAGATACTGTCGATTTGTCGAGAAATTAAACGTGATTGCAACTCAGAATATTAGGCTTTCTGTCGTTTCTTGAAGGCTCCGCATTGTCCTTCTGTATTCATACTTATCTCCGTATTGATACGCGCCAGGTTAAAACGATAAAACTAGCAAAGTTTCTGTTTGATTTTGAGGCAAGCGAACGTCCAATAGCCGGAACTATTAACAAACATGAAATCAAATTCTCGAGATAGGTTTTGGCTTTGTGCTTGCACCTGTGTGCACCACGGTTCGGTTTGAGCTGAGTGGTTGTACTCTTGTGTTGAAGTGATTTCTAAACTAGAATAATCGCAGTTCAAAACTGCAATTGGAAAGTTCTCAATTGGTACCGTAATAAGTAGTCGAATTACACCTCGCTTGCTCGGTTTTGCGTCACGACGTTTGAGGGATGAAGCTGTCTAATTAAATAGTCAGGGTTCGGCAACCGTTAAACTGCATTGTAGGTAAGTAATAGTCTGTTTACCTGAATCGTTGGCTAGAATTTCAGACAATCTCTAGCCAAATGATTCCGTGATAGAATGTTGGTGGCTTAACAAACAAAGCAAGCAAGACTGCATTCGTCATTTGTAAGGACGCCCCCAACCTTAGCTCAAATTCACTGTGAGATACAGCCAAGTGCAATTATGGAATGTGTTTATTACGTTTGTGTGGCACGTTGTATGTTCAGTACTGGTTCTCTTCGCAACGGAAATGACATCGGTCAGTGTTTTGCACAGGGCCGTATTGCCGTTGTGTGCAAGGTAAATATAAAAACTGACGTATATTACAGTACACGGATGCACTCTCTAATGGTTGTTACAATATCAACGGTAGGTGCTATCAGTCACCTCAGGTAGTTTTCCCATAGGAATTTCGTACGCAAAATATTTGTGTGGTATCAGTCATATGCCAATAGATGTTCCAGTTTGTCTTCTTGTGGGTCTGTGCGTGGATGTGTGTCTACGTGTGTGCTCCTTGAAACTGCAGCGATTAAAGAGACTGATCAAAGTTCACGCAGACGCCAACAGGATGAATATTATGGCCATTTTGTAAACTCTGATGCTTGGATACGAATTTTATCACAAACGAGGGTTATGGAAGAATTAAAAAAGCAATAAGCATGTGATACTATGCAAGTGGAGGTGCACGCTAACAAACACTGATTGAGTTTTTAAAAACTGAAAATCTTACTGTCTGGTTTTTAATTCAAAGTCTGCAGATGTTAGAAAAGTATCTCATGTCGCACGATCAGTCATGCTCCATACAGGCAAATCGATGATGCTGATGTATGTTGTATACTGATTTCGAACATCGTTGGCTTGTGTCAGTAGACAATGGTTTGCAATTCCGCAATCTCCCACCACGCGGAGCACATTTATGCTTGACGTGTGCTGACGGTAACTTTGCTGTTGGAAAATTGAACTCCAAAGTGATATGCTTCGTTGTCTGAGCAGCCAATACGATTAAATTCAATAAACACTTGCGAATTCTACTCTATCGTCATCGGGCAAAGGCATTGCAAACATTTAAACAACTACCAGTTTTGACCTAGAACTGATCTATTTTGGTTCACATAGATTGATCCCAGTTGTGCAAAATGAATGCCAATAGAAACCGGATTCGAAAACTACACCATAAAAACCGGAGAAAAGTGGAAGTGGATGGTAGTTTTTGTATTTCGTGTGAACCCTGAGCGTTGGGTCAAGGCCTTTGGGTACATTGAGCAAATATATTCCGAATTACCACAATTGCTACTACAATCAGTCAGACACAGAAGCCAAAAACGAAAGTAACTTAGCACAGTTTCATTGGTATATTTGTGTATTTATTTGAGCATGTGCTGTGAAGTCTGTGTCTTACCAGCAAACGGGATTGGGTGATCAGGCCATGCATCTTGATCTTAGCTACTTATCAGTTCCAATCAAAGGATTTTTATGATAGAACCTAGAGAAGAAAAGCTGAATCCTTGGAACTTTAACATTTTTGGTCGTTCATGTGGGAATATGTTTTGATCGAGTGGGTCTTGTTTGCTAACTAACCGGAAATATCCAGTTGATAGACCGATCACTTCAAAATCCCATTTGATTAGTTTTGACTTGAGCTGAATGACAGTAATAGTCATTTTGTTCTGTTCGGCACCTGTATAAAGCAGAAATCCTTGAATGAGAATTTTCTGAATCACTTTCGCATGAGTACAGTTAATCCAGCATACAGACGGGAAAATGTGTAAACCAAACTCACAGTTCCTCTGAAGGGAGCTCATTGAACATTGGGCCTAGGAAATAGAACAGATACGAATTCAGAATCACGTATTATACAAGAACAGAAAATATAGACCAGTAAAAAGTGGTTTGGACAAAACCAGGGTTGAGTCGCACAACAAGACCGAAGGTCATAAGCCAAACTTCCACTTAAAACTAGCATGCGGACGCCTGTCACGTGGTACTTACCCTGTCAGCTGTAAATGGACCCTGGATCAAGGCTTCTAGTCACACGTCCTAGACCAGTATCACGAGACGAAAATGGCATTGATCTTAATTCTGATTAAATACTAATGACGGCGGCAATTAGCCCTGAAGACCAATACACGAACGGCTTATGTGCAATCATGCACGATCTCACACTTACACCGAGACTGTTTGATCGAGAAATAACACACTATCTTGACGTTTTGACATTTAAATTGACATAGTTTCAAGTGGTGCGCTTGAAAATGATCAATAAGAGTCTTGGGTGAGCTGAAGTTCTACTTCATTTTGTATTTAATGCAATTCGATTGGGCGTTAGGATGTTTAATTCTAAGCATGGCTATAATGCTATCAAAGGATACGCCGTTTTATAAGTTGGTTCGTCTATCTGAATAATCTGGTGAAACAGATTTCTTAAATTAGATGCGCCATTAGATGTACGTTCTGGTATTGACTAAAAACTTATTGGCAAATAACATGTTCAAGCGCTTGACCAAGGTGGATCAGTGTCTCAAATCAGGTCGGTCATGCATTTTATTGACAGCTTCTTTCAGTCGTCTGAGGGATTTCAGTAGGAGTGAAGCTATCCTGCCACTGTTTTAGAATATGGTTTTAATGGGACAGCATAAGTCGACAGTCACGTCGAGTGTCTTTATATATGTAATAAAAGGAGAGTCAAGACGATTTTGGGACAGAGAAATATTTGCATATGGCAGAGTTCTTGTCTTAGCTTGATTTGTTTCCTTATGAAAAAATGGATGGTGTGCAGAGTCGGAATAGATGGTTTCCGACTGGAATGGAAAAGTGACTACCAGGCAGAACAGAAACTTGCGGCAATAAATAAACGAGAGCAGCATGATTAGCGATAACTGTCCAGAATCATACCATCCCCGGTTTAGTAAGATATAAGTTAGCTTAGTCAAAAGGCAGTAAGGGATAAGTGGCGGCGTGAATAAAGTCAACAATACCAAAACAAACTCTCGGACAATACTGGTACACAAAAAGGTATACAGCGAAACGGGGTTATATGAACAATACTTAATGTTGTGCCAAAATAAAGGGAAAAAATTAACCACTATGCAGTCAACACTGCTAGTGGAGAAAGTGAAGACTGCTGCACTTGCTGGACATTTGGCTATTGATCTAGATGGGACAAATGCCGCCCGTCTCCTGTTTGCATCGAGTACCCGCCTGAAGAAAACAACAGTTTTAAAGGAGAATTAGGCGGCCATCAATAGTTTCATTGATCCGGGATAGTTGAATGTAAACCATACATTTGGTGGGGTAAAAATGCGAGTTCAAAACCTTTATAAAGCATGGCAACTTTCGAAATAAAATCTGATATTAATCTTAGCCAAGACCGGGACGGTCATTTGTTTGGTGTCATGCGAGTAAAAGCTGCTTTACAGGCAGCACACCTACGTCTCTTGGACCAAGACGATTTCGACAAAGTTATGCTTCATCCCGATGAGGATCATGGAACAGAACCTATGCGGATGAAAATTTCTATCTAATGACAACTTCTGGTTGACAAAGAGTGAGCATGTGATTAATCCCAAGTCACCATGCTGCAGACCAACAATAGTACTGCGGTCGATCGAGGGGAGCTAGTAGGATGTTGAGAACCATCAGTGTTCCGTAAATATCACCGATAGAAGAAAATCGATTACCAGTCCTAAAAAGGTAATCATAGCAAGCTCGTTGCTCTTCCCGATTAGTCTCCTTTAATAGCATGTCTTTCCTAGGTACTATTAGGTTATATTAGTTTGCTGTGCCGTACGTCATATTCCCCATCGGTGTCTGGTTCGATCTCGTTTGCAGAAGCAGGACATAAATTGTTACAAATATTAATTTTATTACCTACAGTTTTCGCTAGAGCAAAGAGCTAAAATCATATAGAAAAGCTGCAAAGGATTCAATCACCTAGAGAGTAATGATTAGTGTGTCATCACATTGAAGATAATTTGTGAATAAAACAGGCTTGCCTCAGTAGTGTATTTCGCACACGGATGGATGAATAAACTTCCTCGTTTTGGCGATTATTGGCGCTCTTCAGGTGTGTGTACCCTCTATTCTTCTGTTCAACCTTCCCTATACTAGTGTGCTCTGATGATAAGTCAATTTAAAAATCACGTGTGATTCCTAAATGGACTTACCATCCACTTACGCTCCTAACAATTCAAATGAGATTCTAGTGAGAGACAAGCTTACATTTTGAAATTATAATAGTCATGGAGATTGCTATGCAGGGAAGATGAAAAAGGGTTCTTTCTCTCTTTTATCCTTCAGAGAAGAGTCACCTTCTCTACCAGTCTACGTTCCGATTTTCAAAGACGGATTTCAAGTGATTCGAGAACAATACGAACCCACACTTTTCGACTATGACAAACCCGGAGTCGACAGCATTTCAGAGGTAAAATTCCGACAAATTTTTGGGCCAATATAATTTCATCTGTGACTTAAGCATTTCAAGAAATTATTCCATTAGGAGCAACAATTTCTATCCCAAAAGCTAATAGTCGATGAATAATCAAATAACTGCATACACCAAAACCACTTGCAACTTTGGGTCATGGGTCCATAGAGGTTAAATGATTGTGGAACTTTCCGTGAGCTTCACAAGTTTCAAAACGATACTGAGCTTCGGACAGTCTTTCCTGTGTTTTCGTACTCATCAGATTTTCAGTGTACAGAAAAGGCAGAAAATAAAACCGTCATCAACGAATATTGGCAGCAATAACAGCGATAGTGAGTTGTTGGTTGAGAAACACGAACAGGTGTGTTTTAGTTCCCATATTGAAAGTGATGACATGATATTTCCTTTTTGAAAAGTCATTTCAAAGGCATTGGGCATCAACTAATAATGCGAATAAAGAAAACTTGGGAAAATCAGTGATATACTAAGTGTAAAGGCATTCTTGAATAAAATGGTGTTATGGATTACCAATGAACAATATTCTGCAGTGTAAAACAGCTCAACTAGACAGACACATCTATAAATTCACTCTACAGCCGGTTACCTCCGATAGAACAACACCTGTAAAATTTCAAGGGATTCATAGGAATTATGCGAAAACGAAAGCGAATTACGTCAGAATGACCCAGCCACAAGGCTGGTTAAAGAATCATTTCGGTCTGTCTAAAGTCCGCTTTTGGCATGAATTTTCGGTTATCCAACTGCAATACGTGCCATTACTCAAATGTCTGTTGATACCAGCGACCTAGATGGCACAGTTTCAACCCAGAAAATAGTTGCAAAACATTCCTGGGGAGTAGATTCAAGCATCAAAATAAAAATGAACTGATTAGATTGCATGGGGGAACTAGGCCGAGGTCAAACTCAGCTTTTGCGGGCGGCTTCGCTGTCCGCATTTCATATCCTTGACCCAACTTGGAGCCTTAGCCTTGTCGGTCCAGCAGTCCGGCAAGAATAGGACAGAATGTCCATCCTCTACCTTCATATTCCCCTCACCGACTCGACCCAAGATCGCTTAACGTTGAAACGCGTGAGCTGATTGATACCTCTGTCACTGTCGTTAGACTACGTTATCGATCAGCGCACATCGACTAAGTTTAGTCACAACCAACTACAGAGGCTTTCTGCCCAGGTCGTGAACAGGACGTACCTACATGTGTCTCTTCTGTTCGCTTTTGCTTGTCGCCTCAATGTCTGCCTTTCTTGTCCCCGACCCAGTTCATGCACATAGCCATCTATTATATTGACATCAAGATGACAACGCGATTGAAACTCAGTTTTTTCAGCCTCATGTTCTTTGTTTTACACAGCTAAAAATCGCCTAGCACTGAGCCGTGAGAGGTGGTTAGTAAATTTGGCCCCATCGATTCACAGAGCTATCTGTCCATGGAGGTTGACTCAATCGCACCACAGAGGTGTTCAGTCCGGTTTGTGACATGAACGTCACCGCGTGGGTTTGTGCGTTGCAGATCAATGTGCAGATAGGAGAAGCACAGTTAATCTGCTGAAACAGACGACAGCAGCAGGTCGAATGACTGAATTGCAGACCGATCTAAATGATTCCTTAACCAGCTGACCGCAATATCCATCTGCCAAACCCTGTACCTTTTTCATTTTTTCCTAGGTCTGGTTTATTGAGTTTATTTTTTACCAAACGGATTAATGTTCAATAGTGGTAGCCCACCAAGACTACATTTGGTCTTCTTTCTAATGTACCTTCTGATTACTAGCCAACGCCAGTGCAGTCTAGACACTTCTTTGCGTCTTACTGAAGCTTAGCAGCACAGTTTACAGCAATGCAGGCTGTCCTGGTATCTGATTACTTTGATCATTGTTGTTCATCGACGGTTCTTCTTCACTAAAGTTATCCTTGGAAATTCATGTCAAATTATTTCTAACTGCTTTTTGATAGTAGGAACTGCTTTCTTGGTCTCTGGTTATGCACCGAGAGTGAATGCTGATTTCAAATTTGCATTCAAATTGGAACTGCCAATGTCAACAAATTCCATGGCATCATTCTATCATCACAAAGCTGGTGTATTCATGATGCTGACCGAGGCGTTCAATCATTTGCTGCCTTGGCAAACCGAAGAAGGACAGTTCAGTTACACGACTTGCCAACCGTATCTCCACTCTGTCTAAATCTTTCAATTAAGCATCCAGTTATATTTGCTTAATGGAACAGTTTACTTCAAGGCACCGTCATCCGAATTCAGTCGTCGTTCAAATGATGAAAACACAGACTTACCGGCAATCGACAGGGAGGATCAAAATCAACCCTGTTTTGTAACTTGATTAGCTGAGGTACTGGGACAAACCTATTAAAACCACAGTGGGCCGCAGCGAAGAGACTTTGTTTTATTTTCTCACGTCTCTTGTAAATCATTGCGCAGTTATAGTAGAAGTTACGTCACCTTACCGCGCAACCTACGTTTACTCCAAATCCGTGAACTGGTAAACAGAATTTCGCCAAACTGTCGTCACCTTTGTGTGATTAGACTACTGTTCTTATTCCCATTACTACTACTTGCCCTTGCATCGAATAGTGGTTTTTTCTTTATTTTCGCAATTCTGTCAGTTTCACTTTTTATGGGACTAAAATTCGAATTAAACAATGCTCTTCTAAAACTGCCTCTGTTTCTCAAGGCATCGGGTGATCTACACTGATGAAATTCTCTTTAGCTAACACACTAGTCCATGTCTTCTGGCTGTACAGCTTAACCAGTCGGGAGAGATTTCAGCGGTTGAGATTAAATCAGGGTTTTGTACCAGAACGCCTGTTTTTCTGTTTTGTGTCTTACAAATCACCTCCATGGGCTGGTCATCAACCTTGTCACTCACACCTATAAGTTCGAGCGTTTTACACAAACGGGTTGTCAGACGTTTACGTTTGCCGTTTTGCAAACATCTGGCGGATTCTACATTTATTCGAATACCTAACTTTTCATCTCATTGGTCGGCACGTTGGCTCAAGTAGCCAGTGGTGGATACTAGTAACATGCTTACTAATTTCGGATCGATTTGTCAAAACTAAATACACTTGAGTTAATAGTGATACGAATTGGGGCACTACATTTACTACACCTTCGAACTCATAGTTTTCGACTCTATCGAATGAATATACAACGATCAGTATGAATCGGAAAGAACGTTAAAACGTTAGGTTTTATTCGATCCAGATGAAAAACATAAGCAGCTAATGTCACAAACTTGTTGATCGAAAGATTCACAGAAGAGACACTTAAGGCACTCGACAGACCCTTATTTTGCCTAACATCATATTTGCTTTGTTTACATGCTTAGTGCTCCATTTTGTTCCATTGTTTTTTTCACCGCCAAACGAACACCGTATTTCAGAAAATAGGTGGTTTTAGAGTAATTTTAAATTGCCATTCGATTTCTTTTCCCCAGTTAAAACACACTTTTCAATAATCTTATTTTCACCATGTTCCTCTATTACAACAGCATCGCTACATGCAGCCAGCAGTGTTGAGTGATTTCGCAAAAGATATGATTCGGAAAAAGAAGAAGTAAGCAACGAAAATTGTTGAATTTGATCATTTTAAAGCAGCGATCAACTATGAACTGAGTGGCATTTTGAACATAATCTGATGTCTGGTTTTAAGCACTATTTCGGGCCGATTATCCGACAATTAAGCCAGCGTTGGCTGAGGTCACAAATGTACTAGATTTCACGGAGGTCGCTTACCTCATTCTACTTTCTCGTTCCTCTAAAAGTGTCCGTTAGATGATGCCATCTAATGCAATCCCGGTCCAGTTATATTATTCTGACTACTTTGGGTCCCTTCACCTATAGATGCACTTCTGCGCGTCAGAACCCTTGAACGTTATTATTGGCCACTTACTAAATCAGCCAAGGTCGATTATAGTTCTCACTCGAACAGATTTGACTTCCGTCTGTTTTCATAAATCTTTTGTATTAACCAGCTGAAAGAACCTTATAGTTTCCGGTCGATTTTTCACATTGTTTACTGTCCTAGGGTGAGTAGCCTTCACCAGTATTTCTTTTTGTAAATACCAGTAGGTTATGAACTCTGTTTTATTGAGGTTGCTTCAAAAAGCAAGCAGCAAAATGCGTAATAAATCCTTTCGTTGTTTGCAGAAAGCTTGCATCACGAATTGGTAACAACAGTGGAAGGTACACGGAAACTTATCAAGGGAAAACACACTCCAGATGGGCAAAGGTGCGTGAGGCTCAACCGACATACCCCAGTTATACATGCTTGTGTGATGATTCACGTAAATCTTCTGTGCGAATCCCAATATTGTGGGTAAAGGTGCATAAAGCACTCAGTTGGTTCAGAAAACTCACGAACATCGCGCTGTCAGTGTTCTTCAATTTGAACGTTATATTAGGAAAAACAGCATACTCAGTGGTAGGTGTAAATGAGTTGATTCTCATAACGGACCACGTAAAACACTAAGAGGCTTTGTATTTCGTAACGTAATAGCTAGGTATTCATATCTTTATTACGTCGTGCTCCTAGCATGGTACTTAACGGCAGCCGTTCATGTCAATTATATAGGCACTGACTTTGTTACGAGCAGCTTTATGGTGCCATAGCTTACCTCAGTGTGACCAGAAAATGATTGATGTCGAGTTGAAAATGTGTCCGTTTTCATTCAATAGACATTTATTAAATGGCGACCTTAATTAGCAAGAAATCAACTATACATCGGGAAATGGGGATGGGAATAGGGTTAAAAAATGAACAGGCTTGTTTTCCGTGATTTATGATTATGCCGTTAGGACATCAAGACGGGGAAATAAAGCAAAACGATGGATTGGATTGGATGGATCAGAGCGTAAAAGATGCATAGGTGCGATGTAAATATATTTTAGAACTAAATCATGGGTGGGGTTCGTTTAGTTTGTTTCTCTTGACTGGGGATGGGAGGTGTGCCCAAATGATGCCTTGTTTTTCGAACGAATCGTTTGTGGACTCACAACGGAGGGTCAACTGCTCTACCGGTTACATCATCCGCAGTCGAAAAGACCTGGCTATCAAACAGCCATGAGTACCTAACTGGAATTTTGTAGACGGGACAGAACTCTTCGGTGCTATTCTCTGGCTGGTTTAACTGGACAAATTTTGAACAAACAATAATGGTAACAGATTTGATTGTCCTAGGTGGTTTTCCAAGGCGGATGAGGCTAACTAATGTGATCGGACATTTGCCTGGTTTTGCTTTCCACGGATGGGAGTAAATGCACAGAACGAACTTGTAGAGTTTGCCATCGTTCTTTTTAACCATAAACCTAACAATAGTTTGGATGTGAAAAGAACGTGGAACCTTAGCATAGGGGCTGTTGTCATCTGGACCTTTTGGACGGTGCTGTTTGGTATCTTCTGTGATGTCCCATCTTAACGGATAATATTTGCAGATAGATTTCTCACGGACTTCAATATGCTGACTTCTTTATGGATTACGTGAAGTTGTCCTGCCGTTGAAGCCTTTGGACTAAGCACGTGCCAAGAAAACGTTTCACAGAAATTATAATCCTTCTTTTAAAGTTTCAACCGCTCAAACACTTCGGGCTCTATTAATCAAAGAAGGAATCAGGTTTCTTTTCACTTCAATTTGGACCAGGTTTGTGAAGCTCAATTACGCACAATTCCATGTGATCGTCACGTGCACTGACAGCTGAGTGATTTATTAATTCGTCGAATTAGTGACACATTCAGAAAGTTTACTTTCATTTCTTGTGCAAACAGAGCTTTTTGAGGCAATCATTCACTAATAACGTCACACCTACATTCTCATCTGCGACGCAAAAATTATCGTCAGCTTTTTTGCGTTATTTTCTCCTCTGTATACAAGCATCAGGTGCCAATTGGGGAGAACAATGACGGAATTTCGGACAACAAATTCAGTCACAGCCACAGTCAAAGTCATTATTGGCTCAAGAAATGACAAGACGGGGGAATTAAGAATTCTACTTACTGAATTGAAACGAAGGGTCTGATGGTGACGTCTATTTATTTACGGTGGTCAGATTTGTGATGCGGAAAGCCTCGGAAGAATCTAACTGTCCTCCAGTCTTCTGATGCTTTATCACTTATTTTTGGTTGACAGTAGTCCAATAAATGGCGGGAACTGGAACTGGGGAAATCTGAAAATGATCAGCACCAGATATTTTTGAATGTGTTCTGAGATCCCAATGCGCAGCCGTCTCTCAGTTCTTCCGATGCGTTTGCGATAGCAGATGCATTGAAAAAGGCAAACATAACAGGAAGCAGTTAAATAACCAAGCTGACACTGACTTAATAATGCGATAATTAATCTAATCTTGTATATAATCACTAAGACATAGGCGTAGCAAGACCATGACAAAGTTTTCTTCACAAGGCGGTGTGCGACTTTGTCATTCCAATCAAATTTATTGAACAAATAAACGAGAACAGGTTTTCAGAATATTCTATTCCTATTTTACAATATCGGGAGGTTGGTAGACAATAGATTTTACATTTGATTGTCTCAACCTTCCTCACTCTAAGGAACAGTCTCCCACAACAAGCGAGAAATTTGGCGGTAAACTGGCAGTATACGTGCGTCATAAAAATAAGTCAGAAAATTCATCCACAACCTGCAGTCCTTCATCTGGTATATGAGAATCAACGCCTGCAAAACCTAGTAACAGATAAGGGTGTTATATCACGCTGAAATAACTAGCAACAATCCCCAAACAGCTAGTTCAGCTGAGTTAATTTTGAGCGGAGCCTTGATACCCTACGAGTAGTGTCATGTGACATCTATCCCTCCGATATTTATATTGACTGATGTTCGTGACTAATCTTT